>JBBBDQ010029769.1:10050000-10240000 GCA_037127315.1 Ascarosepion bandense | reverse complement strand
GTACCTCTGCCTTGTAAATTATTTCTTTTGTGTTGCAGAGACCTTGAAGTGGACATTTATTTTTGTCCCGGCAGCTGTATTCTTTGTTAGTGGTTTAGTTTTCGTCTTCTGTAATAATACTTCCCAGATATTTAAATTTTTATACTTGTTTGATTTCCTCAGTTTGTAATTTTGGGATCACTCTTCTGTCTTCTTGTAGTTTAGTTTGTAGTCATTTCTTCTCGATTTCTTTTGCTACCTTTTGTGGAAGCTTTTCAAATTTTCCTTTTTGTGTCATTGCATATTTTACGGCGATTTTCTAAGCGTGGCTTAGATGTGACACAAAGCCGAAAGTAAGGGACACCCAGTGAGGATCATCTGCATATCTTATGTTTAGATTGTGGCCGTCAATAACGAATCCTGGTAGAACTTCCAGTTCCCTTCTATCATGAGGAAATACATTACTTTTTTTAAATTTAGATATTTCATTTAGATTATTTAGATAAACGCATATTTAGTAGTAAACACATTATTTTCCCACTTTTAAGATTCTTCTTCTTCTTTTATGTGCCATGTCCTTTCAGGACGTAGGCGATCATGGCTTTCCACTTCTCTCTATCCCTGGTGGCTCTTAGCACGCTTTCTCCTGTTGCACCATGCAACCCTCGTTTCCTCATTCACTTGATCAGGTCCTTCAAATATGCCATGCGCAGCTTTCCCCTGTCTCTTTTTCCATCTATCTAGCCTGTTAGTAACAGGTTCTCCAAGCCCTTCTTCCTCATTGCATGTCCCAGGAACTTTAGTTGTCTCTTCTTGATGCTCAGTACTAATTTCCTTTTCGTCTCCATCCTTTCCAAAACTTCGTCATTATTCACATGCTGGGTCCATGATATCCGCAGCATCCTTCTCTAGAACCACATTCTGAATGTTTATATTTTTCATGAATATCTTAGAGAAGAATATGGGTGTTACTGGCTCTTTCTACGCAATGTTTTCCCTTACACAAGATTATTAGGTAGGTTATTAGTTGTTTTCTCATCCTTCTCTATAACTCACAAATAAAATCTATTCTTGTTTCAAATACTAAAGGAAACAGATTTTGTTTTTGGATATAATATGTCTTTCTAAAGATGAAGAAGAGGCTTGAGGCAGCAGAGATGTGGTTTTACAGAAGGATGCTGAGGATACCATGGACAGAGCACTTGTGCAAAGATGAGGTGTTGGAAAAGATGCAAACGAGAAAAAAAAACTGATATTAAATATCAGGAAGAGACGAATGAGGTTCCTGGGACACGTAATGAGGAAGGAAGGCCTGAAGAACTTGATACTCACAGGTCGGATAAATGGAAGGAGAGACAGAGGAAAGCAGCGCGAGCGAACTTGTTAGGTTTGAGTAAATGGTTGACGGAGCGGGGCTTAGAAGAGCAACCAAGAGAAAAATTATTGAGAGCAACGAGAGACAGAGCCAAGTGGAAGTCCATGATCGCCTACGTCCTGAAGGGACACGGCACACGAAGAAGAAGAAGTGGATGACTGGCATTAAAATGTTTTCTGAAAGAGAATTTGTGAATTTCTTAAAACTAGAGAAAATTCCGACTCAGATTTGAAGAAGAAAAAATAACGTGGTTGCTTAAAGTTTAGTGAATTAAAATTGGTTGTTTCATTGATCTTAGAATAAAAGTACAAGCATAATAGTTTTGTAGCAATATTCAGAGATTACATCAAAAGTATGAGTGAGTGTGTATGTTTAGTTACAAATAACTGTACTTAATTTTTTAGGATACAAATCCTATGTCATACATCAAGTAACTAAAACACACAAAGTAAAATTGCACACCCGCAAAATCGGATCCAAAAAAAAATAACATTTTGGAAAAACCCAAAGTAAAATTGCAGACCCGCAGAAATGAATGCAAACAACTAAATATTTTGGAAAAATCCAACTAAGAAAATTTTCACAAGTTAATGCAAAAAGTAAAATCCTGGATCTTGATTGGATGGCAAATAGAGAATTGATATATGACGTCGGTCAAACGTTTTTTCAGACCTAAAGTGAAAATGCGCGCTGGAGCCGGTCACATGATCAGATTCAACTACTTAAGGGCATTCTGTGATCCGGTCAGTCCAGTCAGAATGGGAGCGGTATCTGATAGCATCTCGCCACAATATAAGGAAGAAACTTCAAGGTGACTCGCCTTTGCAGCCAATTTTCTTTTCTTCTTTCACTTTACACCATTCGGACGTAGGGCACGTTACAGTTTCATTCTACCTCTTCTTCCAACTTTTTTTCCTTCGTTTTCACTCTGCCAAAAACAGCAACAACAACAACAGGACGCGTTAAGTACAATTTCTTTTATTTGTTTTACCTTCTCTCTCACTCTAACGCCGACGTACCACAAAGAGGATGGAACATTACAATCACAATTCACTTATTGCATACAAAGAAACATAAGACTTCATATTTTAAAACTATCATTATACGACCCCGGGACACTTAGCTATTTACTACCATCAAGCCATGAACTCTTAACTTCTGTGGACATTTTAAATACTTACATTTCTCTTTGAACAATTTTAACTACAAAATTACATGCATTTTCTCAATGAACATTTTTCTTCTCCCAAATATGTTATCGTGTTCAGTTAACGAAATTTCACTTATATGTCTTTTATTACAATTTTGTTATTCTGTTAATAAATCTTTATTTTAATGTACATACGAAATATTTCATCCTTTCACATTTCAACATTCGACCATCAACTTTCTGATATTTAAATTGTGGGGACTTCGGACGTGTTTGGCACAAGGCCAATTTACCAACCATCAACGAGGCCCCTACAATTTTGAGAGTCGTTGAGTTCGTTCTAAAGGCGTTGTATCCAGGAATTTCCTGTATTTTCTTTCCCATGACCACATTTTATAAGATAGACACTGACGTAGTTGTAAGCAAAGGTAAATTGACTCACACTTTTCGCAATCCTAAAAGATTTTGTTGTTGAATATTTTGTATCGGTCGTGTTATAAATACCTCTAATTTACAACACTGAAAAACACAAACATGCATTTAATAAAATCCCTCTTTGCTGTAATGCGTAGGTTAAAGTTCCTTTGCAATAAAAGAATAAAGGATTTTACTTCATGTGCAGTCAAATATACAAAGTTATTAAAATAAAGTTATTTTGTACTATAATATTTTTGGCATAGAATATTTAATATGCAATACTGTGACTGTACAAAACGTCTAACAAAGAATACAAAACGAATTATTTTAGATGGTGGGGAAGACATTTTACTTAAGACAAAACGAAGCTACTACCTATTAATCATATCAGACAATCGCTTCTACCCGCCACTAGCAGGGATCAGGCTAGTCTCTCTGAAAGCAAAACACTGCGTCTCGTCGGTTTAACTCTCACAACAGATCTCAAGTGGAATGACCATATAGAATCCATAGCTAAATCCGCTACTAAGAAGTTCGGTTCTCTGTGTAGATCCAGGAAGTTTTTCCGCCTGAAACAATCCTGCCCATATATAAATCTACCAATCGCCCATGCCTTGAATACTGATGCCATACCTGGTCTGGTGCTCCTGCTATCCACCTAGGTGTCCTTGACAAAATCCAACGGAGAATCTGTTATGTGATAGATCCCGACTTGGCAACTCGGATATAGTCACTTTCTGACCGGCGTGATGTGGCTTCCCTGTGTCTCTTCTACAAATACTTTCACGGTTTCTGCTCCGATGAACGTAGCTCACTGGTGCCCCCTATATATAAATTTACTCGAGCCACAAGATTTGCAATTAGGTCCCACCCCTTTATTGTGAAACCAATAAAATGTAAACGCAAATTTTACTCCGTCAGCTTCTTTTCTCGCACTTCCCGCCTGTGGAATTCCCTTCCATTTACTTGCTTTCCCGACGGCTACAATCTTCAAGAATTTAAATGTAAAGTCAATAGTCATCTCCTATCTCACTAACCTGCGTCCTCTCTCTCATGCTTCTTTCTCCGTCCACTCTCATCAGTATTCTCATCCTTCTCTTACCCACTTCCTGACACTCCCTATAACCTGTCTTTCTTTCTCATAACTTTACTCCTATGTAACCGGCTGCAAAACAGTGGCAGTAAAATGTCTTGCTTGGGGCGATATGATTATAAAAAAAAAATGCTCGCTTGGTTTATTTTATTGTATATCAACCTTTTCTATGCCGAATACTCTCGTACAATGGACAGGTAGATCGAGACATTCGTTTAGTGTGCACGAAAGTCAAACAGATAAGCTTAAGCACAGTAAACAAGTTGCATTCACCTTTTTTATGGAAGGTTACCGTTTTGTACGCATATGCCGTTGGCGTTCTCCTAAACCCCCATCGACAAGGCGACGTCATGCCGGATAATAGATTAAAAAAGAGAAAAATATGGCGGCGGTTTATGGTTTAATTACAGGCGTGTGACGGTATGGTTTCCATTAGCAACACCAGTGATAAAAAAGTTAATTTATATATTACTATATTTTTTTTGGAACGAGACTGATCGTACACTGGGATGCGACACAACACAACCTTGAGTTGTGTGTGTTTATTCCATATTAAAAATACCATGTTAGTCTCCAGAAGATTTATTGCGACTGAATGGCGTGAATGGAATATTTTGTTTACGCAATCATTTCACACCTCTTTTTGCGAAGAGCGTCATGTCTGACAATAAAGCGTTATAAAACGAAGGAAACGTTCTTTGTTTACAGCATTTTAGACAGAACGAAAGGTTGAAATGAAACGAAGTAAACATGCAAAAAATGTCGTTCATAAAATATTTCTAATCGCCTATAATTAAATTACTAAGGTACAAACTGTTCCATAACGACGAGAAAAATCGGCAATTCAATTAGTGATCAATCTAATCATTGTAAGATTAATTAGAGTTTTAGAAACCCTAAAATAAAAATATTAAAAATAGGTTCGTGAATTGGAATTTGTTCAGTTGACAAGTAGATGCAATTATTCTCATCTAATAAGAGATGTGAATTGTATTGCCACAAATATTTGACTTTAAAAAACGTCAGCTTAAATTGTTTTCCTGAACAAAATCCCAATATCAATTCACAATAATTATAATATTTGATTTTTCTCCAGCAGTGATTAATTTTGGGAGAGAATATTTTTCTTAAAGTGAATTATTTTACTATAGGGTTGAATTGAAAATTATTTTACTACAGACTTGCATCTAAAATTACATTATTATAGAAATACTTTGAAAATTATTTACTATAGACATTCATTAAACTTAGATAAAACATTTAATCAGTATAAAATTGGAGTAGATAGACTGAACTATCGCCCGGTTCACACACCACCCACGTCTATTGAACAGATGTAGAGGCTCATCCCTTGTTCCCTGTTTAGAATGTGGTTTCCGGCTTTCTCTTTTGCAATCTTTTCGCTCTTACGTAACCCCCTGCACACCAGTGGCGTTACCGCCTTGCCTGGGGTGATATGATTAAAAAAAAATATATAATTCCATCGTTTGCCTTTACAAATAAATAAATAAATAAATAAATAAATAAATAAATGACCACGTATTGATTTTATTATTCAGAATATTTGAACGTTCGATATACAGAAGCAAGAATTGTGTTTTTTTTTTATCGTGACCCACTGACATTACCATTACTCTACTTCTCAGACTTTTTTCATTAACAAACTAAATAGGCATAGACAAGAATTGGATGATTAGACAACTAATTTTCTCAACTTTTTATTATTCGAAAATTCGGCACGCAATGTTGTGTATTAGAAACGGAAGAAAGTGATTGACATTATTACCAGAAATTATCGAAAATGAGGACAAAACTGGAAGCGGCCGAAATGTGGTTCTACAGAAGGATGCTACGGATATCGTGGACTGAGCATACAAGCAACGACGAAGTGTTAGAAAGAATGGCAACAAAAAGGAAATTGATGCTGAGCATCAGGAAAAGACAACTGAAGTTCCTGGGACATGCAATGAGGAAGGAGAGCCTGGAGAACCTGATACTGACTGGACAGATAGAAGGAAGGAGAGACAGAGGAAGGCAGCGGATAACATATTTGCAGGGTCTGATCAGGTGGATGACGGAACGGGGGTTGCCAGGAGCAACAGGAACAAACATACTAAGAGCCACAAGGGATAGGGAGACGTGGAGATCCATGATCGCCTACGTCCTGAAGGGACAGGGCACATAGAAGAAGAAGAAGAACGAATTCAGCAGATATAAAAAGATAGAAAGGATGTGTCTTTTCACCGCATCTATTCAACTTGTATTTTGAGGACCCTAGATGTTATGCCAGGATTTGTCATCGGAGAACACAATTTGAACAACATAAGGTACGTAGATGATACAGTGCTGATTACAAAAGGTAGTTGAAGAGAGTGACAAGAAAGGACGACAGATAAACTGCAATAAAACCCGAATACATGGTCATCAGCAAAAAGAGTAGCCTAAAATACCAAATACAGGTGGGGGATACTAAAATCAAGCAGGCAGAAAAATTTAAATACCTGAGAAGTGTTCTAACAGAAGACAGAAAGTGCGATACAGAGATCCGAAGGCGAACTGGCATGGCGAAGGACGAATTCCAGAAGTTGAGTAGAGTATTAAGAGACAGGAAAATTTCGCTAGAAACCAAGAAGAGAGTACTGGATTGCTATGTGATGCCAGTTCTTCGATATGGCAGTGAATGTTGGACAATATCATCAAAGATGAAGGAAAAACTTAAAGCAACTGAAATGTTGTTATATAGAAGGATGCCGTGGATATAAAGTGGGGGATCAATTCCATATTACAATCATTATATAAACTGACCCCTCACTTTGTGGTCACATAAGATTTTATACATTTATATTCCTGAGATCCAAAAGCACAAGAATGCATTCCAGGAGCTGAGTAGAGTATTAAGAAACAGGACAATTTCGTTAGAAACAAAGAAGAGAGTACTGGATTGCTATGTGATGTCGGTTCTTCAATATGGCAGTGAATGTTGGACAATATCATCAAAGATGAAGGAAAAACTTGAAGCAACTAAAATTTGGTTCAACAGAAGAATGCTGCGGATATCATAGTCGTGCATGTGAGCAATGATGAGGTTTTGGAAAGGATGTGAAACGAAAAGGAAATTAATACTGAGCATCAGGAAGTGACAGCTGAAGTTCTTGGGACATTCAATGATGAAGGACGGCTTGGAGGACCTGATACTAACAGGCCAGATAGAGGGAAGGAAAAACAGGGGAAAACACCTTTTAACGCACTTAACTGGCCTGAACGGGTGGATGGCAGAACGGGGGTTGCGTGGTGTAACAGGAGAAAGAGTGCTAAGAGCCACCAGGGATAAGGAGATGTGGAAGGCCACGTCCTGAAAAGACAAGGTGCATAGAAAAAGACGACGAAGAAGAAGACGAGTGTTACTGAGGGAGCGGGTTCCTTCCAATTCTTAGGGCAATTCCTTCTGTTGTTCTGACCATCAGCCAAAATGAACACCAGATGGAATATACATTTGAAGAAGGCCAAGAGCACATCGCCATAAATATTATGCAATCTCCATGACTATAATAATTCACGATCTTCTTCTTTTTGTCATATCTCTTCAGGGCGTGGTTGATAACGTTTCTCCACAGCTTCATTACCATTCACAGCTCTTACCCTGTAACTATCTCTCCCAGTCCCTAATTTATGAAATCTCGCGAGGTAGGTTACATCGTTTCCCACTGTCTCTCTTGCTTCATTCATGTCAAATTTTCCAAGTTTTCTTTCCTTAATATGTACCCCCAAAATTCCAACAGTCTATTTTTGATTCTACTTACAAATGTTTTTGTTCTATTGTGGGTTATCCGTTCTAGTAAAACGTAGTCGTGTGTTGATACAGATTAATTGAATTTGGCCTCGTTAGGAGATAAACCTCTATAAGTTATAATAGGGTTTATCAAACAAGAAAATCAAATTGAGTATAGAAACGACATTTTATATATACACATATATCAATTACGGTTTTTACAAAAAAAAAAAAAATAATGTCTTTAGGATGGGTCCAACGGACGTTAAAATGTTTGTGGCAGTAAATGCTGAAAGGGAGTTTATGCGTAAGTATGTGGGAGTGTTTGTCAGTTAGGAATGTCTTTGATGTATCCGCTCCTTTGGTCGGTAAGTAGCTCAGGGACAGCGAAGAAAAAGATGAGAGGGAAAGGAGGCGAGCATAGTGGATAGCTTGACGAGGTCAAGAGACGTGCTAATTATGCTAGCGCTTTCTCAACTCTCCCGATGCTTTCTGTGTCGGCTTTTTATTTCATCTTTGTGGGTCCCAGCAGGTCGTTTGGAAATTCACACCCGTAGTTAATTCTGGGCTTCCCGTTGGATGGTAAATAATTGATACTTATTCATTTTTGGCTTTCTGCCGGAACATATGCCTAGAGCCGGGTGCGCATAGACCAGTTGTGGTTATTTGCTTTCTGGTCCTGAGAGTGCAAACATCCGGTCGCTCGCTTTGCTCGGTATCATCACAGTTCTTATTTTTCATAAAATTTCCTCTTTGTTCAAATGTTCTGTCTTCGCTTCAAGTCTTCTCTTCATTTGAACGGAAATTGTCCAGCATTCATTCTAACATAGGAGTGATATATCACAGTTCAGTCGTTTTTTCTTTGTTTTTAACGAAACTTTCTCATTTCTTAATACTTTTTACTTTTTAGTTTGTAGAAAGTATCTTTCGCTAAAATATGACGCAGTAATCAGAAAACTAATTCAGTTTTCTGATTTCCATTGTCTGTTAAAAACTTAGCGGATAATTAAATCTCTAGATATGCAGTATAATAAAATCAAGATTGTAAAATTAAGCAGAAACGTTATTAAAATTAATTAATTTTTCGTGAAACTTTCCACAGAAACCCGTTTACTCGAGAGCTAATACTAAGAAAATGATAATCTATTTAGTTTTAATAAGAAATTATCTTTCGCCAATCGAAGACATCTGCAAATTTCAATGTCACATTTTCTGATGACCGTTAAAATATTTTCTCGAGAGATACATTTCGCTAATGGCTTTTTTTAAGATCCAATTCGTAGGTCAAATCTTCTACGGTCCCGCTTATTAACGATCTCACATCACGGTGAGTATCTCTGATTATCAATTTCACATCTAGGGCGTTCTCTCTTGCGAACGAACTCACATCACGGCCTGTGTCTCTGGCTATGAATTTGACATCTTTGGCTCTCCCACTAATGGGATTGGCTAATGATCTCACATCGTCTTTGACTTATTAGGCTGTCCTTACTACGACCTCATATCACGTGTATATTGCGCAATCAATCTTGCTGAAGACCTCACATCACGGTGTGTTTCTGAAGCCATGAATTTCACACCTTGGGCTGTCTCTATTGGTAACGACATCACATAACGGTGAGTGACTCTGGCCATTAATTTCACATCTCAGGCTGCGCCCAGACTAACAACCTCACATCACGGTGTATGTTGCTGGCTTACAATTTCACATCTAGGGCTCTTACTCTTGCTAATGACAGTATGTTTCTCTGGCTACCTATTTCGCAGCTTAGGCTGCCGCTCATGATAATGGCCTCACATCACGGTGTATGTATCTGGCTATTAATTTTAAATCTTGGGCTACCGTTTTTGTTAAAGATCTCACACCATGTATGTGTCACTGGTTATGAATTTCACATCTTGGGTTGTCCCTCTTGCTAACGATCTCATATTACGGTGTGTGTCTCAGTCTATCGGTCCTGGGTATGGCGATAAACTGCATCCAGCAGCAAGTCTTCGGATTGGGAGGTTGTGAGGAGCATGGAACCACTTCTTAATTGCTGTTGTTTTCAGGTCCACCCTGACCCGGAGTGGTAGCACCTATTAGGGTCTCAGCAATGGGCAAATATTTAACCCCGAAACTGGTCAAAACACTATGAAAGCATAAAAATACACTTTTATAGAAATATATACATAACAATAGACTTTTATAAAAAAAATATTTTTGAAAAAAGAAATTATTACCATAACACATTTCCGAAGGAAAAAAAAATTCTCAACAAAACATTTTTGAATACATTAGAAGACATTTTCAGTTTTCTAAGATATAAAAACAAAACAATTTCATTAAAATCTGACTAAATCAACCTTCTCACTATAACCAAACATTAAAAAATACCTTAAATCCCCACCTTTTTGGCATTAAATGACCCACAGAGGTTAGAGGTTAAACAAAACTTAAATTCAAACTCAAAGTCTGTCTATCCATTTCACATTTGAGGCTGCCCTTTTTACTAATGACCTTATATCACGTGTATATTGTGCAATCAATCTTGCTAACGACCTCACATCACGGTCTTTGTCTCTGGCTATCAATTTTACGTCTTAGGCTATCCTTCTTACCAACGAACTAATATCACAGGAATCTTGTGTTATCCCTCTTGCTAACGGCATATCATTTTGAGAAGTGGGAAATCATAATTCAGCAGAGTTTCTGGTCCTATTCCTAAAAAACGCTTGACCCTTTAATGACTGTCCTTAGCTATGCTCTCCATTCATACAATATCATTTAGTAGGTCGCACGACGTTTTTTTCTGCCTCTCTTGCTTTCAAGACTATTGTGGGATCTCCCTTTATATATGATAATGGACTCGACTGAGTATACATATACTCCTGCCATAGTGAGATACAGCAGCTGACATAGACTAGAGAGTAATCGTAGAGCTCTGTGCCAGTTATCGGAGAGTACCGGAACTGATACAAGTTACCGAGATATACCGAACTTACCCACATCAGAAGTCAGACTAGCTCTGAGCTCCACTCAGCTAGAATAATATACACGGATATACTATTTCCAACGACTTCACTTCAAGACTTGTATATATTTATTTCTTGCTAATAGTATTCCTGTATTTACTAACCTGCGTTCAAGTTTGTATATTACGTTCAATATAACCTATATTTCTATCGCCATATCTGTTTTGTTGTTCATTATTTTGTGCGGTTCCTCACCCGGAATCCACAACAAAGATATCGTGTGTGTTGAATTTTTGATTGTCTTTTTTCTCGTTATATAACCTAGTAATTTCAAATATCACTTTCTGATTATAAATATAAGGGTCATTCCTGTTTCCCTTTCTTTTATAACTTCTCGATTACACGCATTTTGTGTCGATGGTATTCTCAGTATCCTTCTGTAGATCCACAACTCTACCGCTTCGAGTCTCTTTTTTATTTGTAAAGAAATTGTTTCGCATTCACCGGAGTGATCTTACGTAACATTTACACAATTCTTTTCTCTGTCTCAAAAGAATCCTTGTTATTTACTGCATCTCCGCCCAGCTGTGATTAGAAAACTAGTTTCTCAGATCGTTATTAATGTGAGTTCGATCCTCAATGGGGATTCTACAGTTGTAATCTCGTTCCAGACGTCTCTAAGCTTAATAAATATCTAAGAAGAAAATAAACTCACTTGAACATCATATTATAATTTTGATTGTTCCGTCTTTCCTTAATTTGTTAGCACAACCGTTACGTCCTGCTAATACTTTATAAAGAACGGACTATTCCGATTTGGTCTCGAGGAAAGACGGAAATGACATATCAGTGAGAGAAAGAGAGAGAGAGATAGAGAGAGAGAGAGAGAGAGTGAGAGAGAGAGAAAGAAAAAAGAAAGTGAAAGAGAGAGAGAGAGAGAAAGAAAGTGAAAGAGAGAGAGAAGATAAAGGAGGTGATAGCGCTATCATGAGTTTAACGTATGCTTCAGTGAAATGAAAAATCTCGTTAGTTTGAAATTTTTAATTTGTACCCTCTTACTTCTATACATAATAACCTACATCCATACTTTTGATTGTGATTTCAATGTTCGGTTAATTTTTAAAAATTCAGATATTTAATTTAGTAATCGGGAAATTTTCGCTGTTAATTTATAGTCGTAGAGCTCTGAAGGAATTTATTGAATGATTGACTACAAAATTAGGATTCAGTAGAAAATCAAAATTACAGTGTTGTAATTAGGGATGTGCGTTGTGGTACAGTGGATATCGATTCGGAACGAGAAACCGGGGAGCCGAGTTCGAATTCCAGTTGAATCCATTGTGTTCATTTACGCGCAAATACCCTTGGGGAAGGTATTAATCCGTCTATTCCTTCCAGTTATAGGGTTAAATAACAGGACAGATTGGGTTCTATAGCCTTGGTCGGCAACCAGTCTACCGCAGAAAGCAATGGCAACCTACTGCGGGATAATCTTCTGCCCAGTCAGTCATGTCAATTTCGAGACATGATCGCCCAAGCGTGTATCAGGTATGGCACTTAACTAACTGACGTTTAGTTTGAATTATTTGATATTTTGGAGCCTGGAGACATACACTGTTTTTTTTTTAAGTAATTGATTTTCTTATTTTCTTTTTTCTTTGCTTTTTTTTTTAATCAGAGACAAGTTTCTTGACCGATAGATACAAGACAATCTTTGCAAGATACGCTGCGGACATCATCATTGTCCTTAATTCACTTTCAGTTGGTGCGACGCATTGGATGTTTTACTTGTAAGGCATCATTTATATTCCCACCGAAAAGCCATAGGAACGTTGCTATTTCTCTTGTTGATGACGACCACTTGCAGACAAATTTATGTCCGGTCCAGTGTGCAGGTGCAGAGATATGCATCGAAGTGTTCGACTGAAAATAGCTTGTAATTGTTTGCGAGATTTTATTTCATATCGAAACACCCGACTTTGAAATTACCATTGTTTGTCCTGATTACATCGATTCTTCTTGACAACAGACATTTATTGTTCTGTTTTCTCTCTACTTGTCTTTTTTTCATGTGTTAAAAATCAGGGATTTATTTACACTATTTACATTGTTCGGGTTGATGTCCTCATATTTATTGTTATATTCACGACGTTTCAGTCGTTGTACGCTCCTTCCTTCCTAAGGTCATATACGTTGAAATTTCTTATAAAATCTTTTATTTCATCCACTGGAGTAGATTGTTCTAGTTCTACGTGTCATGCCTTTTCTGGATATCTCAGTTTCATATATTTTCCTCAACTTACCAAGTTCTTTTTCACCTTTGATGTGGCCAGTTATTGAACTCACAACTCTTTCAACTTATATCAACCGAAGAAGACCGGAGAATATGACAATAAATACGAGGTCAACAACCTGAACAATGTAAATAGTATAAATAGTTATAATACTCAGAAATATCTGACGTATATCAGGGATTTATACTGACATTACTTCTCTTAGTGAAATAAGAAGGTGTGAGCTGAGGGAAATATTCACTTGGAAGCTTCTTTTTACTTCCGATCAAAACGCAAGTAAACACGAATAGACGTTTCCTCTTTTTCTATGTGCCCAGTCCTTTCAGGACGTAGGCGATCATGGCTTTCCACGTCTCCCTAAGCACGCTTTCTCCTGTTACACCATGCAATCCTCGTTCCGTCATCCAACTGATTAAGTCCTTCAAATATGTTATCCGCTGCTTTCCCCTATCTTTTTTCCCCTCTATCTAGCCTGTTAGTATCAGATTCTCCAAACCCTCCTTCCCCATTGCATGTCCCAGGAACTTTAGTTTTCTCTTCCTGATGTTCAGTATTAATTACCTTTCCGTTTCCATCCTTTCCAAAACCTCATCATTGCTCACATGCTCAATCCATAATATTTGCAGCATCTTTCTGTAGAACCACCATTTCAGTTGCTTCAAGTTTTTCCTTCATGATATTGTTCAGCATTCACTGCCATATTGAAGAACTGAGAACGCATAGCAATCCAGTACTCTCTTCTTTATTTCTAGCGAAATTGTTCTGTTTCTTAGTACTTTACCCAACTTCTAGAATGCTTCCTTCGCCATGCCAATTCATCTTCGGATATCTGACGTTTATAACACTTTAATATAATGAACCCACTGTGAAACGTCGTGACGTCTAATTAATGTCAAATCATAAATCAGCAGGTACCAATACTTCACAATATTAAAGGTTCATTTAAAAATTTGAAACGATTAAGAGTAATGTGATTGGTGTCAAGAAATCCTAGACAGTTTAAACCATTTTTAATGTCAATGATGAACCTTTGTCCTGGGTAAAGAAGATCAGTCTGCGATGACTTCAATATATACACGACTCACGGTATATGAACTTTGCACTTTGTGTGTGTGTGTGTGTGTGTGTGTGTGTGCATGTTTTTTTTTTTAGAATCATTTCACTCTAAGCAAGGTAGTACTGCAATGGTGCACAGGGGAAGGGGAAAAACAAAGTACAGGAAGAAAAGGGAAAGATCGGGGTCAAGGAGACAGAAGATGGAAATTGACCTTGCATTTAAACTTTTGGTAATTGTAGCTATCAGGGAAGCAAGTAGACGGAAGAGAATTCTACAGGTGAGAAGTGCAAGAAAAGAAACAGGTAAAGTAGAAGTAGTGGTTACATTTTCCTATTTTGACGGCAAAAAGGTGGGACCTAGTTGCCAGTCTAGTAGTACGAGGAAATTCATGTGGGTAGAGCACCAGGGAATGAAGCTCGTCAGAACAAAAGGCGTGAAAATATTTGAGAAAAGACAGAGGGAAGCCACATATCGTCGATGAGAAAGTGAGAAGGGGACTGAAGTTGTGCTGCCAAATCGGGATTGATTACATTGCAGATCCTTTTTTGGGTTTTGTCGAGAACCCCAAGATGAATAGCAAAAGTACCCGGCCACATATGACAACAATAATCAATGCACGGAAGGATGGTAAATTTATAAATGTGCAAGATGGATTTTGACGATAAACACGTCCTGGCTTGGCTCAGTGACAACCTTCTTAGCAGTAGATGTAGCTATCGATTCGAGGTAGCCATTCCACTTGATATCGACTGAGAGAGTGAGGCCGTGGAGGCGCAGTGTATTTGTTTCTGGGAGACTATCGTCATCCATACTGATGAAAGGTTTGAAAGCTTCTCTATATTGGTCAAAAGAGATTAACTTCATTTTAGGTGTATTAAAATTTACGAGCCATTTCTTACCTTAATCCTTCCCAGATTTGAGGTCCTTCCAATGGCAGAAGCAAGGTTTGCTTTGCCAGCCCTGGCAAATTTCTTTTTAAGACAAGAGTACATGGTGGTGTCATTTGCATAAATGCCTACAAACTAGATCAGAAAGATCATTATGAAGATCAGAAAAAGTGTAGGACCTAGGATAGAGCCCGCAGGGTCATCCGCATTTATATGAAAGGATTAGGAAGCATGCCCGTTCAAAATGAGCTTGATTTTAGTTACGATTGACGAGAACGATTGGATTAAATCGAACAATCGAAACAGTTATATTGTAGCTCCGTAACTTGCGCAGAAGACCAGCATGTTTAACCTTGTGAAACGCTTTCGCGAGGTCCAGGAAAACAGCTCGTGTTTCACCGTTCTTATATATATATATATATATATATATATATATAATTTCAGGTGAAGTGGAATCAAGTTCTTTTCGATAGAAGATCAGGTTAAAGGCAGGTCAACACTCCGACCATTAAAGAGGGGAAAGAAACAAGGGAAGGGTAAGAGGAGGGAAAAAAAGGAAAAAAAGAGATAAAGTTGGTTATTATGTATTCTTTGGGGTCAAATCCCAAAATGAATCTCCATTCTGATTAGCATTAGCCATAAGAAACACCCATATACATTCACAGCAAACCAAAGATTTTTGTCATTTAAATGTAAATCATTTGCACAACCAAAATCAACATTGCCTGATGATGAGAATATATCTCGAAACAGAAATTTCCGTGTCGCAATATACAATTGATACCTAACTATATATATATATATATATATATATATATATATTGATAAGAATACTTTCATATAATGAACTCATTGTGAAACATCCCGGCGTCTAAATAATGTCAAATCATAGATCAGCAGGTATCACCACTTCACAATATTCTTCTTCTTCTATGTGCCCTGTTCCTTCAGGACGTAGGCGATCATGGATCTCCACGTCTCCCTATCCCTTGTGGCTCTTAGTATGTTTGTTCCTGTTGCTCCTGGCAACCCCCGTTCGTCATCCACCTGATCAGACCCTGCAAATATGTTATCCGCTGCCTTCCTCTGTCTCTCCTTCCTTCTATCTGTCCAGTCAGTATCAGGTTCTCCAGGCTCTCCTTCCTCATTGCATGTACCAGGAACTTCAGTTGTCTCTTCCTGATGCTCAGCATCAATTTCCTTTTTGTTGCCATTCTTTCTAACACTTCGTCGTTGCTTGTATGCTCAGTCCACGATATCCGTAGCATCCTTCTATAGAACCACATTTCGGCCGCTTCCAGTTTTGTCCTCATTTTCGATGATATTGTCCAGAAAGTTCATTAAAAAATTTGAAACGATTAAGAGTAATGTGATTGGTGCGAAGAAATCTTAGATGGTCTAAACCGTTTTTAATGTTAACCATAAACCTTTGGCTCGAACACTTTGACAAAATGCGGTAAGAGGCTGATATTGCGATAGTAAGAGGGTCAAAAAGCCCTCCAGAGTTTTTACAAACAGGAACTATAGAGGGTGATTTCCAACAAATAGGGAAGCAAAAAGCAGCGTGACAATAGATACAGAGTTTGGAGAAGACAGGAGAGAGTTCAGGGGCACATTGTTTTAGGACGATGACTGAAATTCCATCAGTTAAACTTTCTTTATAGAATTCAAGCTTAGAAATAACGTTAGATACCATAGACGGGGTTATATATATACCCATCAGTTGGGCCCCTCAACCTTGTCCGCTGTGCATGTGGGGACATCAAAATTATTGAATAGAGAAGGAATTGAATCTTGCATTCATTACTAGCAGAGACAAAGAGACGCTCATTATAGTTAGACGCGTCACTCCGTTAAAGTGATTCCTGTGGGCTATGACAGACAAAAAGCAAAAGAGAACTAAGGGGAAGAATGAACATTCTGGCTGGGATGAAAGCATCGATGCTGGCTTTCACCGAGGAGGAGACCCCAGATAGGCAGTCTTCAACAGAGAGATTTAAAACTTTGTTCACAAGGGACATCACAAAGAAAATTGTGGAACGACTCCCAGTTCGCTCTTTGACAGCAGTAAGATATTCTGCTGGTTGGAAGTTCCTGGAAGGATGAGGAGCGGAAGAAAATATTAACGGAAATCATGACATGATCAGAGTTGTTAAGAGTGCAGAGCTGTATGGCATGGCAAGAGTCAGGGATAGATGTGAAGCAATGAGGCAAATTCATCAGGGTTATTGGGGAAACGCGTGAGGAAATCCACCACGTGCCTGATTGAAAAGTTCAGGGTATGGACATCAGCATAATAAGTGACAGAGTTTTTCAGCCCCTTGACAAGGTAGACATTAAAGTAGCCGAACGAAATATATTAGCGAATGAATAAGAGGAAATGACTTTGTCTATATTATCTGAAAGACTGTCTAGCACGGAACGGCCAGGAGAGGAAGGGGAGCGGTAGAGAAAGAAAAGATAACTGAGATGGGGGCACATGTAAGAATAGTCGGAAGCTTCGAGAGAAATCACTCTATCCAGAGGGAGATGTTCACTGACGTAAATACCCAGGCCATGCTTGTTGGCATTGGAACCCTACCTAAAGAGGGAAAGGCAACCTGGGATCCAGAACCTGAGCTTTAGATAAACCACGTGCATGATTATATATTTTTTATATAGTTTCTTGTATGACATGGTGGTATAAAATATCTATTTGAGAATAATTCGTGGTTTTCTTTCTTCAAGTTATTCTGTTTCGTCCGTGTGTTAAAGTGTTACTATATAACCCATATAATAACGCTTAGAATAAAGAAAAAAAATCTCATAAGCCGACCGAGCATAGAGATGAATACAATATGGAAACCAGTAATACAGAGTGCCAGAGAAAATCATCATTAGTGTCATAAAAATTGCAATATGAGCTCTGGTAAAAATTACCAGAGAATATCATTGACATCAAAAAACTGCAGTAATAACTCTGATAAAAAATGATTACTGAAACATTACATTTATAGGTCCCAGAAATTCACTCCCTGTTTTCTTAAAGAACATATGGCACAGTGAATATAGGTGTTGGTTAGTTCCAGTGACTTGAACCAAAGAGCTGTGAGTTCAATACCTGGCTACAGCAGTGATGAACAAATAATTTAGAGAGTTGATTTAAAGAGTTGGTTAGTTCCAGTGACTTGAACCAAAGAGTTGTGAGTTCAATACCTGGCTACAGCAGTGATGAACAAATAACTTAGAGAGTTAAATTAACTTTCTAGAAACTTCTACGCCAATGGAAACTACGTGAACTTAAAGAATCAGCACATATGCTAAGCTACAAAAAATCTCATAAGCCGACCAAGCATAGAGATGAATACAATATAGAAACCAGTAATACAGAGTGCCAGAGAAAATCATTAGTGTCAAAATTGCAATATTAACTCTTGTAAAAAATGGATACTAAACATTGGATTTATAAGTCCCAGAGATTCAGTTGTCCTTAAGAACACATGGCCCAGTGGATATAGACGTTGGTTAGTTCCTGTGACTTGACCCAAAATTCAATACCATGCTACTGCAGTGGTGAACAAGTAACTTAGAGGGTTAGAGAGGAATAACTCATGACTACTCAAAGAAGCTCTACGCAAGGAATGAGAATGATATACCCCAGTGATTGTAATAAAGGGTTCGAAATTCCTAGCACCTGAAACGTCGTACAAATGGCAACAAAGATGAGGACAATAGTCCGAATAATCTAGTGTAGAATGAAGAAATATAAACTGGAAATATTCGTTCTTGTCACCAGATAGCACCTGAATTACTGTCATAAAAATTGGTTCTTATTTCTCAGTGAAAGGCTATTTTTTTCATTTTCTATATTTTAATTGCGGGGTTCAGTTTTTCATGCAGATTAATTGCAAACTAATTCCCCACTCCACGCAAGACCAAATCATTAATTGTAATGAACAATGGCTCGGATTCAGGAATCAGAAAGCCGAGTTTGAACTTCAATCATTATCGTTACATTCATTTACATGTTAATGCCCTTGATAAAATCATTGATAAAATCATTAACTATGCAAGACAAGAAAATATTCTTATACGACGTCGTAATGTAGAAACTTACGAAAGATTTATTAATTTTATATTAAAATAAAATTTCTTATTTATTCTTTTCTTATGTTGTGTTAAAACAATACTTACAGGCTTAAATAATGCTTACATAGAAAATTTTAAACAAATAAAAAAAAGATACAAAATATGAATTTAAAAAGGTTCTTACCTAACTTTGACTTTTATTAATTACTAGCAGTATAGCCCGGCGTTGCTCGGGTGTAATGAAAGCTTTAAAACTAATCCATGGTCCTGGAGCTCAGCCTAAAGAATATTTGTGTGAAGTTTGGTGAAAATCGGATAAAAATTGTGGATTTGTACAAAGGACATACAGACAAACAGACACACACACAAACATCTTGCCTTTTATATATATCTATATATTATCGATTTTCTGCACTATGGTAAGAACTGCAACCTTAAAACTTCTGAATATCGTTTCTTCTGTCTTTGTCTATGAGTGTATCAAATTTGATTAAAATCGTACCACTCCTTCTATAACCCGATTTTTTGATTATCGATTTTCGATATTTATCGGGAGTACCTCGACACAAAACCTAGCTAAGAACACTCACAGACGCTTATTGTAGCTCTGTCTGAGGAATAGGGTAAATATACTTACCTGGCACATATTGGGTCAAGTTATCATCTCTCAGTTGCGTCTCTGTCCTCGAAGATAGGGTGCGGCTCGGTTGTAGCTCTGTCCGAGGAATAGGGTAAATATACTTACCTGGCACATAATGGGTCAAGTTATTATCTCTCAGTTGCGTCTTTGTCTTCGAGCAGAGTGCTACGCAGTTTTTTTCCGTCCGCGGAGAGAAACGCAACTGAGGAAAAAATACTGTTCCAGGTGCTGGGGAACAGTTTATCGCAGCTATATCCCCCTCATTGCACTAGAGATGGGGGTCGGTCGTCATATCGGTGCCAGCGAAACTGACAGTTGCGCTGACTTGGCAATTTTGTTTACCTGGGCTTGGGTGTACGCGTTCGAGTTAACCACATGAAAACCGACCTTGTGTCACATCACATCTCAGTGGAGAGACGGTGTAAATACTACCATTATAGAGCCAATTGAAGCCATAAAATAAGATATGAACTCTCAGTTCAGCTTTCACACGTCTTACTATTTAATATAAAAAAATAAAATTTTCATCTCTTTATCCTAAAGATCCTGTATCCCCCGCTCCGATGACCACTCTTTCAGGGAAGGAACAACATATTTTACCCCGCATTGATGTTGGGTAGAGTGATTTTCTTTTCCTTCTTTGTTTGGTAAGTTTTCGATTATATTGTATCTTAGCTAATGTTTAGTGTTAAAGATCTGTAGGTCACGTTTTACTTATGAACTCGGCCTACCGTTAGCGTGGATGATATTTTTATCTTGATATTTCTCATAGCTTCGACAACCAACACCATATTTACTTAGATAATTCTGTTTTCTAGCTATTTTTTCTAATATTTGGCTTATTCACTTGAGATTTTTTGGAGGTGAGAGACCTGGCTGATTTCTCATTTACAATGTTTCTAGTGACAGAATTTTTGTAGACAGTTCAATATAAGTATTCATGTGGGTCATGTCGAGGATAATGCCTCTACAACGGTTTATACGAGTCATTCTTCCTCATAGATTCTTCGATGCTGCCTAGTGCCATCTATAGAGCTTTTATGTAAGTATTGTTTCGCTCCGACAACATTTTCTCTATTCAATATTTATTTTGCAAACCATGATTGGTTCTAGGCATTTTGGGACAGTACTGTCTAAATAAAATATGGATTCGATAAGGAATAAAGTATAATGAACTAATAACAACGTTAGGACTATTTGTATTCTTTTTATTTCTATATTAGTCAATGCTTTGGCCTTTAGTTAGATTTCATAATGTATTGATCGACCATTACAATATTAATCTCCCACATTACACACACACACACACACACACACACACACACACACACACACACACACACACACACACACACATATATATATATATAAGGAAGTAAAAGAACTGGTAAATTTAAACCTACTGTTCATGCATTTACTTTTATAAAGTGTGCTCAGTACAAAGTAGAGATTAATATTATAATTTTGTTATTACAATGCTTTATAAAAACATTATATCACTACACAAAAATTTCCATGTTTCAGAACAATACTGTTCTTCGTCAAGTGATATTCTAAAATAATGATGAAAATGATTTATTTAGAAAATATAAAATGAATTCATGGTTATTTCGAAAATTATGGAGTAATAGTTAAAGAATATGCCCGTTGATGTGTCAATATTCTTCAATCAAAAATGAGAGGTTGAACTATGAATTTGAAGATTTGGGTCACAAAAGACAACATAGTAGCTTGATGTCATGGCATGACACTTTTTAAATTTTGTCCGAGTAAGATACATAGTGAGACTTACATTATTAAATGGGTAGACAATAATTTTTAATAGCAGGGTGATTTTCAGTTTTTTTTTTAAAATTTGATTTTGTACTACCTCATGAGTTAAAAAGGCTGGAATGTTTAAGTTAGAATTAGAATTAAATAAATATGGTATACTAAGGTATATTGTAGTTATAAAACCCAAATAAGTACCCATGAATCATAGGGATGAATTGACGGTTTTATGGAAACATCGAAAATATTTTTCTCTAAAAATTAAATTTGTTTATTTATAACTTATGCTCCAAAATAAATTCAAAAATTATTTTACTGTTGCCTTTCGCAACCTAAATCCTCAATTTCATAGTTCAACCTAATTCTCATTTTTGATTAAGCAATATTGACACACCTACAAGCATATGCTCTAACTACCCTCCATAATTTTCTAAATAACCATAAATTCATCTTATATTTTTTTTATGAAATATTTTCACCATTTATTTTACAATGTGACCTGGAGAAGAACACTATTGTTCTAAAGCATAATGAATTCTGTGTAGTGATAGAATGCTTTTATAAACCATTGTAATAACAAAATTACAATATATATATATATATATATATATATATATATATATATATATATATATTGTAATAAAAAATTACAATGTATATATATTTTACATACTTTCATCAGGATTTTTTACTAACAAAATATGCACATTTTGATGTGTATTTATCCGGACCTGATTTCAGATCTTTTATTTAGTAACATTTTTTTGTTCTGGAAATGTTATTATAGTTAATTTTTTCTCTTGACACAATCTGCAGACATAACTATTGCCGTAAGACTTACTCCAGCTTACATTAGTATTTTTGTTTTTTTCTCCTAATGTTCACACATGATTGTCTAGTTTGATACAATTCCTAAAGTTTTCTGGCTTGAATGATGATTTGTGGTTATACCATCGTTTTGTAAAAATTCTCTTCAGTACAGCCTACGTATACTTTACTCTGTCCACTTATATCTTGTACTTCAGCGTTGGAAATACGTGGAGTTAAAAATACCAGTGAAAATATAACTATTCAAATAAATCTTTCTTATTTTCTTCGAAAATTATTCGAATTTAATAAAGTAAACACAGTAATTTAAATCCAGTTTTCTAAAATGATTTTAATGTGAGAACAGAAAAATAACCTGCAAAATTGAGAGTGATCATTGAAACATCTTCAAAAAGAAACATTTTTTTGATGGAATGAAAATAAACAGATTATTTTTGATGCCAACTCTTGAACAGGCAACATAAATTTGCCCATGAGAAACGCATGGTTATTCAAATTTTATGTCAGCAACTGAGTGGGTCTGTCCTTGGAATTTATTTATGAACATCGCAAAGCTTAGTTTCACTGGAAACTGCAGTTTCTTGAAAGAAATTGTTACATCAGTTGGGATTAATGCTATTCTTAGGATGGAAACATCTCTTTTAACGTATCCAAACAGAATACTTACTTCAATAAGTTTTCTTAACTATAAGTCTGGTTCCCTTACAATATTCTAATTATCTAATAAATATTCTAATCCTAATATGTAAACACAAAAATTAAATTTCAATATTTAGAAAGAAGAAGAAACGTCAAACAAAACCAAACATTAAAAACATGAAAATATAACAATTCAAATAAAATTTTCGAATTATCTTGTAAAATAATTCTAATTTAGTAAAGTATGTAAACACAGCAATTCAAATTCAATTTTCTAAAATTATTCTAATATGAGAAGAGGACAAATAGTCATCAAAATTGAGAATGGCCATTGCAAAATCTCCATGAAGGAACATCTTCATGATATATGAATTACCTTCAACCAGATATCCTCTTTTTCTTCTCGTCCATTTCTTTCTTGATTTATCCCACTTTTAATATGATGGGACCTGGTGGCAATATAATGTTCGGGCAAATGAATAATTTGAATAGAATTTGAAGAAAACTGTCAAAGTTGTTTGTGTTGGAGTCGTTACTTCCGATGAAGCTAAATCAGATGTAAAATAAACTCTTTGTCCATTTTCTAGATGTACTGGTAATTGTTGAACCGCAGGAAATCTTTCATGAATGGGAAAACTGAATATCTCCTATAAAGTTCCATTGTGTATTGACCTTGCCGGTAATTATTGATTTCACTTGGATTGTTTCAGTGTTGGAGAGCAAATGTTGTAGCATCTGATCCTTTGTTTATATTGTGGGATCTCACCTTTTTGTATATGATAATGGACTCGACTGAGTGTATATATACTCCGGCCATAGAGAGAACAGAGTTGCAGTTGGCAGTAGAGAGTATTAGTAGAGATCCGTTACAGTTATCGGAGAGTACCGGAACTGATATGTAAGTTACCGAGAGATACCGAAATTACCCACAGACTATCAGAAGTCATACTAGCTCTGAGCTCCACTCAGCTAGAATAATATACACGGATATACTATTTCCAACGACTTCACTTCAAGACTTGTATATATTTATTTCTTACTAATAGTATTCCTGGATTCACTAACCTGCGTCAAAGATTGTATATTACGTTCAATATAACTTACTTTTCTATCTCCATATCTGTTTTGTTGTTAATTATTTTGTGCAGTTCCATCACCTGGAATCCACAACATCTATCTATCTATCTATCTATCTATCTATCTATCTATCTATCTATCTATCTATCTATCTATCTATCTCAGTCTGTTAATATCTATCTATCTATCTATTTATCTATCTATCTATCTATCTATCTATCTATCTATCTCAGTCTGTTAATATCTATCTATCTTTCTATCTATCTATCTATCTATCTATCTATCTATCTATCTATCTATCTATCTATCTATCTATCTATCTATTTATCTATCTATCGCAATCTGTTCATTTTCTATCTATCTATCTATCTATCTATCTATCTATCTATCTATCTATCTATCTATCTATCTCAGTCTGTTAATATCTATCTATCTATCTATCTATCTATCTATCTATCTATCTATCGCAATCTGTTCATTTTCTATCTATCTATCTATCTATCTATCTATCTATCTATCTATCTATCTATCTATCTATCTATCTATCTATCTATCTCAGTCTGTTAATATCTATCTATCTATCTATCTATCTATCTATCTATCTATCTATCTATCTATCGCAATCTGTTCATTTTCTATCTATCTATCTATCTATCTATCTATCTATCTATCTATCTATCTATCTATCTCAGTCTGTTAATATCTATCTATCTATCTATCTATCTATCTATCTATCTATCTATCTATCTATCTATCTATCTATCTATCCCAATCTGTTCATTTTCTATCTATCTATCTATCTATCTATCTATCTATCTATCTATCTATCTATCTATCTATCTATCTATCTGTTTTGTTGTTCATTATTTTGTGCGGTTCCTTCACCCGGAATTCAGAACATATTTGCATCCATACTTGACGGATTTCCCAGAATTACAATATTCAACGTCGATGTGAACATCAAATATTTTCAGAAAGAAAGGATAATAAGCTACATTCTATCTATTATCAAATTATTACTGGTTGACAACCATTGCTTGAAATTCACTATCTTCAGATTTTCTTCATCTGTATGATGAATAGACATTTTCACTAGTTTGAGTAACTTGCAAGAAGCCTCTAGGATAACTTGCAAGAAGCCTCTAGGATAACTTGCAAGAAGCCTCTAGGATAACTTGCAAGAAGCCTCTAGGATAACTAACTCTCGTGATATCACATGTATTTTATACAGGACGTACTTCTATTCATTTCACCACATGTACTATTGACAATGGTACATGTTTGCTTCCACCATTTCATACAGCGATCTACCTTCAAGTGGATCTAGTCGATCAGTAGAAATGTTATCACTTGGATTACAATGAACTTTCCCCATCAACTAAGTTAAAATGTGAGCATAAGGTGGCCAACATTTTCCCCACTCTATAGTGTACACATGAAATCGAACTTTACTAAATACTATAGGTTTTGTGAGTAAGGCTATCGTTTTGATTACTTTTAGGTTAAAAGCCCAGGCTATATGATCAGGTCCATGAACATGCACTTGTTATTCAAGTTGTTAATTTTGAATTGATTTCCATTTTGGATTTCATTTAAATTTTATGAATACATCTGGCTGACCTTAACGCGAGAAATTTTTCTTCAATTGAAAAAGGAAAAAAATAGGAATAGAAATATCATCTGGTACACCCCAATTCAACCAGATGACTATTAGTAAATTATAAAAATGAAATAACATACATCTGGCTGTCTACATTTTCTAAAAGAAGTCATTGAATCTTGTGTTCTTTTGTTATCGTGAGTTTCCCATAAAACTGGATTCAATTTTGGCAAAATGTGCGCTGTGGTACAGTGGATATCGGCTCGGAACGAGAAATCGGGGAGCCGAGTTCGAATTCCAGCCGAATTCATTGCATTCACTTACGCGCAAATACCCTTGGGAAAGGTATTAATCCCTCTCTTCCCTCCAGTTATGGGTTAAATAACAGGACAGATTGGGTTCTATAGCCTTGGTCGGCAACCAGTCTACCGCAGAAAGCAATGGCAACCTACTGCGGGATAATCTTCTGCCCAGTCAGTCATGTCTCTTTCGAGACATGATCGCCCAAGCGTGTATCACGTATGGCACTTAACTGACTGACTGAGGTATTAAGAAACAGGACAATTTCTCTAGAAAGTAGGAAGAGAGTACTGGATTGCTACGTGCTGTCCGTCCTTCAATATGGCAGTGAATGTTGGACAATACCATCAAAGATGAAGGAAAAACTTGAAGCAATTGAAAAGTGGTTCTACAGAAGGATGCTGCGAATATCATGGATCGAGCATGTGAGAATGATGAGGTCTTGGAAATGATGGAAACAAAAAGGAAATTAATACTTAGCATCAGGAAGAGACAGCTGAAGTTCCTGGGACACGCAATGAAGAGGGACGGCTTGGAGAATCTGATACTAACAGGCCAGATAGAGGGAAAAAGAGACAGGGGAAAGCAACAGATAACATATTTGAAGGACCTAATGAGGTGGATGACGGAACGAGGATTGCATGGTGTAACACGAGAAGGCGTGCTCAGAGTCACCAGGGATAGGGAAACGTGGAAGGCCATGATCGCCTGAAGGGACAAGGCACACAGAAAAAGAAGATTGGTGGGATTATTGTTGACTTATGTGTAGATGATTGAATATATTCAGATGAAGCATGAAGTGACAGAGAATTCCATTGCAGAGATAGTTTTATTTTCATCATCCTTTGTCTCAGCGTTGGTGGTGGTGGGGGGATAAGATGATATCCATTTTCTTTATTCACAAACAACAATGAATATTGCAAGGCATCCTATGAAATTCACTTATCCTTTTTATCCGATTTTCTAGTCCTATGAAGTATCATTCCACGATGACATCCAGTCTTCTCACCTCTCAGTATTATAACAACTTCATGACACCCAGGTGCATTATATAACCGACAATGTCCGCTAGAGTGTCGCTTTTCTGAATCTGTCTCGAAGAATCTGCTTCTAGCGCAGATTTGAAACTTCTCACATAACCATTCTTTTCTTGTAGCATTTCTTAGAGATTTCAGATAATATCAACGGCTTTATACTTGTTCGTTTAAACTCTTTTCTCAGCATGCTGCCACATATTACTAACAATGTGAACTGCGTCTAGAGATTATATGCAAGTTATGAATTGGTATAAAGAGTTGCGTCTTTAATGTTAAAAGTCCTATAATGATGTTGTTTAGATTCTACTCAATATTATTAACTTAGATATATAGTGATAGAGAAAACTATTGTTATTGGTTGGAAAAAATTTACTAAGTTAACAAAACAGACTTATTTGACTGTCAGTAGTTTATTTGCAACTATTTATTTTGATATTTTTACATTATTATACCTTGTAAAACTAATGTAAAAAAATAATATGAAAAGATTTTAAAACAAATTTGTCAATTTCTAAAAGGAAAAGCATAAAAAACATTTTATTTTAAAAATAAAAGATATATTAGCAAACAATAATAAGAACCTCCTAAAATTTATTGCACAAATGCGCCTTTCTTTTCAATAACTCTTATAGCAGCCTATTGTCAACATCTGATGTTAGATTTGCAATTTTAGCGACTTTAACTGCCTCCCAGAGGTCACACTTGCTGTTGAATTGCCTTCCATTAGAATATCTCTCTTGAGGATGCTGCACAGGTTCTCAATGGGATTCAAGTCACAGCTATTTGAAGGCCAGTCCATAAGAGAATCTTCAACAAATCCCTTTTCTTTCAACCAGGACTTAGTAAACTTTGATGTATGACTTTGTGCGTTGTCTTGCATAAAGATCATGGATTTACACTTGGCTATAGACTGGTTATCAAGCCATTCAAAGAAATATTGCTCTAGAAAATCACAGTAAGTTTTGGAATTCATTTTAACCCCGTCTTTCACTTTAAATGGACCCACGAGCTCATTACCAATAATCCCAGGCCATATCATGATCCACCACCGCCTTGTTGGCGTTTAAAAAATTATCTTGAGTCATGTTGCTTGCGAACCCATCCTCGAGCCCATCGAAGGTGATCCTTGATTCGTCTGTAAAAAGCACTTTACTGAAATCAGTTTTCATGTACCTTTTTTGCCCACTGCAATCTTCTTTCTTTATGTTTTTTGTTAAAATGGGTTTCTTTATTTGATTTTTGACATCAGCAAACTTTCTTATTGCTTTACACCTTGTTTCCCTTGACACCAGAGGAGCTCCAGCGGCCTTAAATATAAACGCACTTGACGCATTTGGGTTTCTTATTAATTCTTTTCGGATATGTGATAGATCTCGCTTTGTTAAATTCCTGAATTCAGCCTGAGACTTTTTTTCCTTGGTTGAATTCCCATTTGACATATTTTCTTGATTGTTCGATGATCCCTTTTCAAATCCTTAGAAATTTGAAGCGAAGACTTTCCTTTGCTAATTTCTTTGATTATATAGTTCTTTTCATTCATTCTTAGTTCGTTTTACGAGCCATAATACTAAATTCTAGTTCTTGCAAATAATCTCTTGACACTGAAAATAGCTATAATTACTGAAAAAATACTAAATATCAATCTAAAATTGAAAATTGGGACTTAATTGCTTTCATGCTTACTCGCTATACATAATAGTACAAATTATTTCATTGGATAACACATATCTATGAATTTTACATAAAATATTTGACAATACTGCTTTTGTATTTAATCTCTAGACGTTGTTTATTACCTATAAACACTGAGGCCCAGAGAAAAGCAAAATATCAGCATCACTTTCGAAAACTGATTTTTGTTTATACCATATTCCTCTCTAATAGTTTATAATATTTACAATATTGACATTTATTCCGATAAAGTTATTGCCCTTACCAATCATAAGACGCTCGGGAAGAGCAGCTAGGTACTGGGTGAACGATTGGCTCATCAGCTTGTTTACAGATGTGGAATTTTGGATCAATGCTATTCTTTAAAAAACTTGTGGCGGTAAAATAATGATAGCAGACTTTGAAATGGTAAGCTATTCTGTTTCTGGTTTTAACCCAGAGTTCTACAATGAGTTAAGTAAGAATTTTTTTTGCTATTTGATTTTCAGGCTACCTAAGCTGTTAAGTTTTGTTCGATATTTTTTACTTTATTTCATTTGATCGTCTACACTCATTTAAAAAATGGCTTCCTTCAATAATTGATTCCTGTCTGCAATTGTGAGATGAAGAATTATTTACGTTTAGACTAATATTTGTCCTGTGTATGACGGTAAACTGCATCCGGCAGCAAGGCCCTTAATTGGGAGGTTGGGAGGAGCATGAAGCCACCTCTTAATTGCTGTTATTCCCAGGTCCACCCTGACGCGGAGTGGTAGCACCTACTAGGATCCCAAAGTGGGATCAAAACGTTATAAAAGTATAAAAATAAACTTTTATAGAAAAATATACATTTTTGAAGAAAAATATTACCAACAATACATTTTTGAAGGAAAAATAATTATTACCACCAATATATTTTTGAATACAAAACTATAAGACATCTTCAGTTTTCTAAAATAATTAAAAGAATTAATCAAAATCAGACTAAATCGACCTTTTTACTATAACTGAACATTAAAAAAGCCCTTAAAACCCAACCTTTTTGATTCGTCTCTAAAAAGCACTTTACTGAAATCAGTTTTCATGTACCTTTTTTGCCCACTGCAATCTTCTTTCCTTATTTTTTTTGTTAAAATGGGTTTTTTTGTGTAATTTTTTACATGAGCAAACTTCCTTAATGCTTTACACCTTGTTTCCCTTGACACCATAAGAGCTCCAGCAGCCTCAAATATGAATGATGCATTTAGGTTTCTTATTAATTCTCTTCGGATATGTGATAGATCTCGCTTTGTTAAATTCCTGAATTCAGAGGTTGATATGCCGTTAAACAAAACCCAAACCCAAACTCAGACTAATGTTCTCATCTTTATTGCTATTCTGTTTGAATTTCTAGGATGAGGTGTAATCATTATTTACATTAGCTGCATACGAACTTATGTCTTCATCTTTATTGCTATTCTTTTTCAATTTCTGGAATGAGAAGTAATCGTTATTTAGTTGCATACAGACTAATCCCCGTCTTTGTTGTTTTTATGCAAGCTTTGTACCCTCCGGCGGATGTGCGTTGTGGTGCAGTGGAACGAGTAATCGAAGAGCCGAGTTCGAATTTCAGTTGAATTCCTTGCATTCACTTACGCACAAATACCTTTGGGAAAGGTATTAAACCGTCTCTTCTCTCCAGTTATGGGTTAAATAACAGGACAGATTGGGTTCTATAGCCTTGGATGGCAACTCGTCTACCGCAGAAAGTAATGGCAACCTACTGCGGGATAATCTCCTGCCCAGTCAGTCATGTCTCTTTCGAGACATGATCGCCCAAAACGTGTATCACTTATGTAACTTAACTCCGGCCATCTTCAGGTGACTGTGGGTCTGGTTAATCTTCTGTGAATTCTAAATTGAACTCTCTATTTAATCTACCTTTTCATTTTACCTTTTCTGTTACCTTTGTCTAGTGTTACATTGTAATTTTTGACCAGTTATTGCCATCCCATCTTCCACTAATTATGAATCAGGACTAGCTGTCACAGGGATTGAAATCACAATTAATATGTCACCAATTTTACGAACAATTACTTTAACCCTTGAGATTATTGCTGCAAAAAAATGAAAATATGTATTGATAGGAAACAACAACAGGAAAGTATTCCAAACATGATTCACAAGTCTTGTCTTAATCTCTGAAACGCTATTCTCACACGAACGACGGCTCAAATAACAACGACCACACCCCTCAAATGAGCATACCATATTTTATGCACTCATCCTGGCTACCACTCAGCCAATAAGCGCCAAGAACCGTGACCCTCGCTATAAGAAGTTATTATTCCGAGGGTCTTGCCAGAACAGTAAATATAAGCTGCTACGAGCGACGCCAATTCTGCTACCACGAAGTGCTGTCGGATTCTTCATCCGATCAACGCTCGCCAATTCGCCGTTTCCACACTCCCTTACAAAACATACACCCGACTCTGGCCCCTTTTGGGTTGCCGAGGTAAGTCACTGCTACAATTATTATCCCATGGGAAATCCTGGATTTTTAACTGGAGACTTAAACTTAATGTTCTTATAACTGTAGCTAACTTTTCTGCCTTGCCGTAACGCTTGACCTTCTGCAATTACTGCTGCTTTTCTTACTGATATCGCTCCTACTGAAACTTTATCTGTCAAGCTTGGCTCTTTCTAACGTCGTTTCTCTTCCTTTCGCTATTAATGGCTTCCATAATGTATTTATTTTAGTGTTATGTCGACCATATATTTCTAACTGCGTCCCACCTGCAAGATGGATTTAGTAAGAAATACTTTCAGTTTGGGTAACCCAGTCTGCTCAGGTGTTCCCGGGGATGTTGATGTCAACCCAATTTGCCTTGGTTACCTTATCCGTCAAAATAATAACCGTCTCGATTTCCAGTCATGATGCAGCACTACGATACCTGCTCATAAGCAAAGATGCACTGTGCATCAAACTCAAGAGCAGACGCTAATCTGGTTTAGGTCAGGCAAATGATGTGGGATATTTAAGTTAGTGTTAGGGCGCCGCTCCTATTTGACTACAAATGGACTGTTTCCATTGCTATATATAGCAATGGTGGATTCTCTACAGGTGAGTCGTACAGAGTCACTAGACTGACGACTCTACGACACTGTCAGCTCTCTGCCTTCGGGTGGAGAGCGCTCTCTGCTTCCGAGCAGAGAGCAATAACCCAGTCGTGGTTCCGCCGAAGGGTAGAAGCACGACTGGGCAAAAATAGACAGACATTTTTTGGCCGGGCCATATAGCCCGGAAATCCCAGATATAAACTGACTATGTGTCATATGTTGCCCTTACTGGGAGGGACGACTAAATAATGAGTCGTAGAGAGTCGTAGAGAGTCACTTGAGAGTCTCTAATGAGTTACTGAAGAGTCAGTGCGAGTCAGTGAAGAGTTAGTCACACTTCCGGTGGCGTACCGGAAGTAATCACGTATACACACGTCTTACGACGGATTGGACTCTTGTATCTTTTCTATTGTAAATAATACTAGTCACTTCTCTACATACTAACCGTCTTTCCGCGGAATACAACTTATATTCTGATTCTGTTGTTGAGTTATTCATTTATACTTGGCGACATAACAGTTAGACATCTTGATTCTACAATACAAGACTTGTAAATATCAAATCTCCGATCAGACCATGAAAACCATACCTGGTGTAGCCCAAGGGCATTTATTATTATTATTATTGTGTATCAAAAATATTTTCGTTTTTTATGAACCTCCTCTTCATGTACAGAACTGAAGATTATCTATCAAGAAAATAAGGTCGACCGTATTCGGGATCTGCACGGTTTTTTCCTTAGTCGCATAGCATGTGCTTTGCCAGGGCTATATACGAGTTTGAATTCAAAGTTGTTCTTCTCCTAGGCTGGTTGCCAACCAAGGCCACAAAGCTCAGGCAGGCCTACTATTTTACTTATAGCTAGGGTGAGACGGAGAATGTATGCATTGAATCTAACTGAAATTCGAACTCTAGTCTCCGAATTTTTATTTCGAACCGCTATCGATTACACCACCGGCACTGAAGACTCACAGGGCATAGAATAAGAATCTAAAGAAAAAAGATAATTCCACTGTATTATTATTATTATTATTATTATTATGTCATTTTCCAATCATACTTCGATTTCTGCTATGGTCGAACTACCAACCAAGTCAGCGGGAAGACCTAAGGCAGGTCGTAGCGTGTTGTTATGGCTCCATTTCATGTTTTTTTCTATCTTCCCTAGCATCCCTAGCGTTACATAGACAAAGTTTTCCTTAGTGTGTGGGCTGTACTTAATAAGACAGTTTTTTGTATATCTCTTAAGCTGGGGTTTCCAGGGATTCTTTCAATGTGTTGTTTTGTTCCATTTTTTATCATTCCAAGTCCACCTACTATCACTGGCACAGCTCTTGTTTTCAATTTCCACATTTTTCCATTTCAATTTCCAGGTCTTTATATTTTGACAGTTTTTCAAATGCCCTGGTTGCTATGTTACAATCCGCTGGACAAGCCATATCAATTAATAGACACGTTTTCTCTTTCTGGTTTTTAACAATAATGTCTGGCCTATTTGCTTCAATTTTTCTGTCTATGTAGATGGTGTAATCCCATAGAATGGTGACATCTATTTCTGTAACCGGTGCTGGGTGATGTTCATACCAGTGTTTGTTGACAGATTTTCCATAGTGTTTGCACATTGTCCAATGTAAATATTGCCCAACTCTATCGTGGCGATTTTTATATTCATTTGGGGCAAGACAGAACAGCCTGAGATTAGGTGGTCTATTGTTTCTTGGTGTTTATCACAAAACCTGCATTTTGAATCCATATTATTATGCATAATATTTGCCTGAAATTTTCTAGTGAAAAGACTTTGGTCATGTGCTGCAAGAATAAAGCCTTCAGTTTCAGACTTTAATCCAGATGCACGTAACCATCGATGAGTATTAACTTTGTCAACATTGGATTTATTGGCACGTTCTGGATATTGGCCATGCAGAGGTTTGTCTTGCCAGCGCTGTTTCATCTGTTCAAGAGCTTTATCTTTGGCTTTCATTTTCATATTTTTTGCCACAATAGTTGGTTCTTGGCTTCTGTTTTGCTTTTCTACAGAATCTACTAACTGTAAATCTTGTTTGTATTTACTGCCTTCTTTTATTATTGAATATTTTTTCTTCCTTTCTTCATGTTGCCTTACTAATTGTATCATCCAATCCTTTGCTGTTTCTATGTATGTTAGTAAGCCAGTAGTTGTTGTCTTGTATGACAATTCTAGCTGAATAAGACCTCTTCCACCTTCTTTACGGGGTATGTATAGACGGTCTACATCAGCCTTTGGATGATGCATCTTATGCTTAGAAAGAAGCTTTCTTGTTTTAGAATCCATTCGCCAGATGTCGTTTAGAGTCCAGTTAAAGATTTCTGAGAATCCATTATTATTATTATTATTATTATTATTGACTCAATTTTGCAGTAATGTTTTTCAAATGTAATAATATAAATATATAAAACTTATTCTGTAAATATTAAGATTTTTCCTATTTAAAAATGGGTTCCAATCCGAGTGGAAATGAGTACAAAACATTCTCTCCCTATAAAAGAATTGCAGTAACGGTTAATAGTAAATTGGGGTCACTGAAAAATGAAGTTTAATAACATGTTAGGTCGCAATGACCAGATAATGGGTGAGCTATGAAAGAAATTAATATTTTCCCGTTTGCATGTTCCTTTTTATTTCACGAAGGGAACAGAGTAGCTGAAAGAAAAGAAATGAAAAACATGTTATAAAACTCAGAGAGAGTTTTATACTGTTGCGTACGAAAAATTAGAAACACATATTTACATTTGTTCTACGCAGATAAGCTATAACACGTGTTTACATAACAAGTAGTGTGGAAAGTACCGAAAAGATAGGGATTTACTTGTATTAATAATTCGCTTAGAGAATCGAAGATGTGAGAGGGTCCTGTATTCTTGGAGAAACCATATTTAGGATTCTAGATTCGAGTGGGCCGGATTTATCTGCAATGTTATTAGCTAATATATATTCCGTAAACAAGGAAATGTTGAGTTATGGACTTTTCCCAAATTGATGACTGCGAGTTGGAGAGAGTTTCTATATCTAGTGAAGATATATATTTCCATAGGAAAAGGGCATCATATGTTTGTGAATTTCACCACCTAACAGTTGGTTGGGAGAGGCAGATTTAAACTGGCCGAAGCTGAGGCGCCCGTGCTGTAAAGCAATAGCTCAATTTGATTCCTGGAAGATGACTGACAGATTAGCCACTTTCGTTTACTCTATTAAGTGACGTCACTAAGCGGCCGTCCACGTGACCCACTTAACTTTATCTCGACCAAAGAGAGATAATTGCTTTTTGCAGCCTTACAACAATATTATCTTTGGTACATTCCGAGAAAATTAATTATAAAATCAAGAGAAGAAGGATGAGAAACATTAATAAAAAAAAAAGAAAAAGAAAAAAGAAAAAGCAAATTAAACATTAGAATATCAAGGAAAGAAAGAAATTAAGAATGAAATAAATAATGGTAAACAGAATTCTAACTTTGGCACTTCCCAAGACCGCTTCACCTATTTAAATTTTTTCTCATCGTAGTTCCTAACTTCTTAGAATAAGAAAACAATTCCATTATGAATGAAGTGATGGCAACGTTGGAGACGTCGAAGTCTCAACAATTGTGCCATTAATCTAAAGACACAATAGTTTTTTCTTCTTCTGGCACGACTACAAATAAAGTCTTTGATTTTTATCGCTGTAAATGCCGCCATTTTCAGTGGCTACTCATTGGGGAGCCGTTATATCATGCCAAGATCTAACAAAACCCACTGGTCCGTTAGTTGTCAACCATTAATTGTTGCTAATTGTTGTCGCTGTTAAAATTATAGGACGGCTTGTTTTCGACGATAAGCTTCAAATTAGCGAACGATTAGCCGATAAAGAAAGTCGGTCATTTCGACGATGACAACAGCGAAGTGAAAGTCTAGAGGGAAGCGCTAATCTTATAGAACTATTAACTTTCTAGCGTGTGTGTTTGTAGGCGTATGTATGTTTACATACTCGTACACATAGATGTAGCTGCATATATGCGTATTCGTAAGTAAACATAAGATAATTATTATGGTCAATAATCGACCAGTTTTGATTAAATGCCAACAACAGCTATTTAGTCATATTTGATGTATTAAAGCTACAAAGCAATTAATTATTCTCAGTTTATAGAAGAAAAAATAGTCTTTTTTTCTCTTGTGTCAGATAATTTTGTGTTAATGACTGGAAATTGAAAAATACATCGACAGACGTAACATTCTAATACGTTTGGCTGTTTGAGAACAGTTATCTATCAGATAAATTTTTACGACGTTTCGGCCGTTGTACGCTCCGGCCTTCTTCAGATGGCAACAAAGATGAGGACAATAGTCCGAATAATGTAAATACTGTAAATACTACCTCATCACAGAAATATAAACAAATGCTAAAGTTATCTATCTATCTATCTATCTATCTATCTATCTATCTATCTATCTATCTATCTATCTATCTATCTATCTCAGTCTGTTCATATCTGTCTATCTATCTATCTATCTATCTATCTATCTATCTATCTATCTATCTATCACAGTCTGTTCATATCTATCTATCTATCTATCTATCTATCTATCTATCTATCTATCTATCTATCTATCTATCACAGTCTGTTCATATCTATCTATCTATCTATCTATCTATCTATCTATCTATCTATCTATCTTCGTTAGCACCTCGACGTGATGTAATGGTTTGCAAGCTTGTCCCATTAGAACCTGTTACAACTGAGTAGTAAGTTCGATCCTTACTGGGTGCCCCCATACTTTTGGCCTAGTGCCACATCTAAGCGGCGCTTAGAAAATCCACTATCTCTGTCTGTTCATATCTATCTACAACCAGGTTGAATTATTCTAGAACATTCATTAAGATCGGTCAGATGTTCGAATTACAATCTTTTGAACAAAATAAATATTAGCCGAGTACGAAAATAATGTAGTTTATTTCATTAGTATTATTTTTTAAATCATTTCATCCGAAGCAAATGAATAAATCCGCTAAGTCACAAGGGGATTTAAAGTAATCCCCTTGCGACTTAGAAGAACATGAGACAAAGAAAACATTATTAAGAAGAGAGAACAATAAAGAATCAGGAATTAAGAAGACAGTAGATAACGATTGGCAATGCATTTAAATTTTTGAAATCAAAGTTGACTTGAAAAATCAAGAATCCGGAAGTAATTGTTAGCATAGATCTTGCAGTTACATAAAAAAAAAAATATAGCAATTTCAACTTTAAATTAATGCGACCTTGTCGCTAATCTCGAACTGCCCTCAAATTCATAAAGTTTAGATACCAAAGAAACTTCATTATAACAATTACCATGAAAATATTTATAGAAAAGGCATATGGAAGTTACTGTTCTGGGAAATGAACTGAAGTCCAAATGCCAGGTCAAGAACAATAATATTGCAGCTTCGGTAATACTTAATCAAGAATCTCTTACTACACAGCAGAAGAACCAAACCAGATGTGACAATAATGCGTTGATGCAACCAAAATTATTACAATAGTGCTAATAACATGAATGTCATAAAAATAATTATTTCTGAAGTCCTGACTTTTAATATTTCATTAACAATTGTGCATGGACGAATCATTATAAAAGTATAAGAAACAATAATTAGAATAAGACAAATGTTAGCAAAATAGTCGCACAGTAACTTTCGTTACTTTGGGCAACTTTTAGCTTGTAATTTTATTATGATTTGACTTGTTAATTCCCTTAAAATAGAATCCGTACGGAGCAAGGAACGTCGACATCTCTATTGAGTTAAACCATTGAAGAAGACAAAACAAACATTTTTGGTAAATATGTTTACCCAATGCAAGTCCCAAGAGGGCGACACAAGGTAGAGAATTACCGAATTATGCTCTTGGAGAAGGAGAAGGGAGCGGAGGAGATAAAAAATTGCAGTTTATGAGGTCATGAAGGAATTTCTAGATTGTCAGTCACTCAGTTAAATGCCATACGTCATACACACTTTGGACGATCATGTCTCGAAAAAGACATGACTGACTGGACAAAAGATTATCTCGCAGTAGGTCGCCATTGATTTCTGCAGTAAACTGGTTGCCAAGGCTATAGAACCCAATCTGTCCTGTTATTTAACCCAAAGCTGGAGGGAAGAGATGGATTAATACCTTTCCCAAGGGTATTTGTGCGTAAGTGAATGCAAGGAATTCAACTCGAATTCGAACTCGGCTCCCCGATTTGCCGTTCCGAGTCGATATCCACTGCACCACAACGCACAAGTGGACGGGAAAACATACTTTCGGAAGTCTGTTCCACAAATTAGTGGTTCTTGGGGGAAAAAAAAAACTGTCCGAGTGAAACTTCTTCTTCACTAACGGAATACAAAGGGAATGACGGTAGTTCGTTACAATGTACATAGGGTATCTTAACTGTGAAGGTTAGCGATAAAATAGGCGTTTCGTTTGCAGAAAATAGATTGTAAAGGGAAAAATAATGAATCACCCACGAGTCCCCGTTGAAGTTTTTGGACTCAATATCAATATTAGCAAGTGAGGACTGCTCGGCTCCAATCCAGATATGGCAGCAATACAAACTCCTTGTTGCATTAAATGTGAACTGACGGCAAAGATTATGGCAGCAACCAAAGCTTTAAATAAGGAGACCGTTCATAAGAGTTGTAGGAGATTCTGAAGTCGTTTATAAATCGTGGCTGAAGCCAATGGCGATATCATTGAATAAATTTACTCTTTAGTATCTCGAGATATTTTTGTGTAACTTTCATAAATTTATCCGCTAAATGAGATGTCAGTGTTATTTTCATTTTGGTATAATTTAGACAACAATCTATCTATCTATCTATCTATCTATCTATCTATCTATCTATCTATGTCTGTTTTTCTGTCTACCGTTCATATCGGTCACATCTTGCTATTTTCATCTCTCTCTTTTTTCTGTATCTCATTCTCTGTATGTATGTATGTATGTGTAAATATAATTATGTTTATATATATGTAACTGTGACTTTGTTAATATCAGTTTGTTCCTATACATACATATATATATACATATAAAATCGAAAATTTAAGAGTGAGCTAATAACCTACCACGGCATATTTATATTATCAAGACGATCTCATTTGTAGTTTAATTATTGCTAGTCTTGGCAGAATTAGTTCTGTTGCCATTGGTATTATTACTATAATTAATATTACTATATATATATATATATATATATATATATATATATATATATATATATATGTATTTGTGTATGTGTGTAAATATGTTCCTGCTTCAAAATACTATACATTCCATATGAATAAATGTATGAATATTAGATGCATGCTTTTCACCATGTATATATATATATATATATATATATTGTGTCTGTATGTAATTTGCTTACACATCTCATTCTCTCTCTCTATTCTATCGATCAATACACTGATAAATAAAGGATGTCTGCTTGCATGTAGACACTGTTCGTCTTCCTCAACGGGTTGACGCCATAGAAATATCGACATTTCTTGCGCCGTATGGCTTCTATTTTACCGGAATGAACAAATCCAAATATAATAAAATTACAAACTAAAAGTTGCCCAAAGTAACCAAGGTTTCTATGTCATTATTTTACCAACACTTGTCTTTCAGTAATTCAGTCAGTTAATTGCCATACGTGATACACGATTGGGCGATCATGTCTCGAAAGAGACTTGACTGACTGGGCAGAAGATTATCCCGCAGTAGTTTGCCATTGCTTTCTGCTGTAGACTCGTTGCCGACCAAGGCTATAGAACCCAATCTGTTCTGTTATTTAACCCATAGCTGGAGGGAATAGATGGATTAATACATTTCCCAAGGGTATTTGCACGAAAGTGAATGCAATGAATTCAACAGTAATTACTTCTCATAAAATAGGACCTCATTATTTTTTCTTATTCTTTTCATATCGATTTCTCTATGCACAATTGTTAACATTTGCATGAAATGGTAACAACCAGAAGTTTGCAAGCATTTACATTCTTCGTAACATTGCTATGATTACTAGCGCTGTTTGTATTCCGAGTGATGTTTATAGAACTTCAACCAGGACACTTTTCATTTTTGAGATAGAATTTCTTTTTTTAATCATATCACTCCGAGCAAGGCGGCAACGCCACTGATGTGCAGCGGGCTACATAGGAGTGAAAAGATTGGAAAGAGAAAACCGGAAACCGCATCCTAAACAGGAAACAAGGGATGAGCCTCTTCACCTGTTCAATAGACGTGGGTGGAGTGTGAACCGGGCGATAGTTTAGTCTATCTACTCCAATTGAAAAAAAGTGAGGAGATTGGAAAAGAGAAAACCGGAAACCGCATCCTAAGCAGGAAACAAGGGATGAGCCTCTTCACCTGTTCAATAGACGAGGGTGGAGTGTGAACCGGGCGATAGTTTAGTCTATCTACTCCAATTGAAAAAAAAGTGAGAAGATTGGAAAAGAGAAAACCGGAAACCGCATCCTAAACGGGAAACAAGGGATGAGCCTCTTCACCTGTTCAATAGATGTGGGTGGAGTGTGAATACAGAGAAAACTAAAGACTTTTGTTATTGTGTTTCTGAGTATAAGCAAACAAACATATATGCAAACTCATAAATAAAAATCAATCATCATCATCGTCGTCGTCGATCATCATCCCCATGACCCTATGCAGTCATAGCATCGCTGGGCATCTGGTCATCAGAATATCTCCATCCCATATGTCTGGATTGCGTTCCAATGTCTAAGTTTCCATTCCAACCAGGGACGTTACCTGACACTTATTCTTTTTATAAAAGGTGTTAACTTGTAGGATGTTAGTGGGACGACGGTTGTTTCTTGTGATGTGTCTATACCTTTGCAGCTTCCTCTTTTTGACGGTGTTATGAGGTTTTCCAACGAGCCTTGATTCTGGTCTAATGGTGTCTCGCACTGCATCATTTGGGATGCTGTATATGTAGCAGATCCCCAGGACTATTCAGTAGCACTTTATTTTTAAGGCACAGATTAAAGAAAGATTGAATTCACGGGAAGTTGATCTTAAAAATCAATATTTATGGATGTATTTTTTCTGTATTATACATTTCATAGTTTGTCCTGCATAAACTGATCCCAAGCAGAAGTGTCAGGTAGGGAGAAAATTATCACTGCTCAAATACTGTGATTATATGAAGAAGTGTCAATGAAATTATATATATATATATATCAATCAGTTAAGTGCCATACGTGACACGCGCTTGGGCAATCATGTCTCTTTCGAGACATGACTAACTGGACAGAAGATTATATATATATATATATATATATATAAGTTTGAGTATTGTTTAACGGCATATCAACCTCTGTGGGTTATTTAATGCCCAAAAAGTAAGGTTTTAAGGTATTTATTTTAATGTTTGGTTATAGTGAGAAAGTTAATTTAGTCAGAGTTTAATGAAAATATTTTTGCTTTTATTCGCATTTATTTTAGAAAACTGAAAATGTCTTCTAATTTTGTATTAAAAATGTTTTGCTGAGAATAATTTTTTTCCTTAGAAAATGAGTAGTTGGTAATATTTTTCTTTTAAAAATGTATATTTTTCTATAAAATCTAATTTTATACTTTCATAGTGTTTTGACCCTAGTTTGGGAATAAACTATTTACCCATAGCTGGGACCCTAACAGGTACTACCACTCCGGGTCAGAGTGAACCTGGGAACAACAGCAATTAATAGGTGGTTCCATGCTCTTCACTATTTCCCAATCAGTGGCCTTGCTGCAGGATACAGTTTACCGTTATGTCCAGGACTTATATATATATATATATATAATATATATATTCATTTCACTCCAAGCAAAGAAGTTTTACTGCCACTGGTGTGCGGCGGCGGGGTGGGGGGTTACATAAGAGGAAAGTGATAAGAAACAGAAACAAGTTATAGGGAGTGTCAGGGAATGTTAGGATTCGTTTTGGAAGCATTAAAATTCACGAGTCATTTCTTAACCCCAGTCCACCACAGATTGGAGGTCATTTCCAAGCTGAGCATCGAGGTTCGCTTTGTCAGCCTCAGCGGATTTCTGATCGAGGCGGGAGTAAATGGTGGTGTCGTCAGCGTAGATGCCTAGTTGTGGTTTGATATGCCAGTATATGTATGCAACAACTTTGCAATTATGTATGTATTTTAATATAAATATTTTTTTTACATGTATATGGGTGCACCTAATTATATGTTCCGTGTATATACGATCTTCGGCAAAGTGTTCGAAGCCATTATCAATGCCGAGGTCGTTCAGCATCTCACAGCCCACGGGCTCCTCTCGGACAAACAGCATGGCTTCCGCTTCACCAGGTCCACTGCTGACATGCTAACGACCATCACCGAGTATATATACCAGGCTCTCGACAAGAATGGTGAAGCCCGAACCGTCGCCTTGGATATCACTAAAGCATTCGACAGAGTATGGCATGCCGGCCTTCTACGGAAACTGCGAAGCTATGGCATAACTAGACTTTTGTTGGATTTAATCCGGTCATTCCTCTTTAACCGCACACTGAAAGTGGTATTAAACGGACATGCCTCCCAGAACTACCCTACAAACGCGGGTGTACCCCAAGGCTCTATCCTAGGTCCTACGCTCTTTCTAATCTATATTAATGATCTCCCCGATTCCATAAGATCACAAGTAGGCATGTACGCCGATGATACCACAGTTTACTCTCACCTCGATCAAAAATCTGGTGTAGGTGACAAGGCGACCCTCGCTACCGAGCTTGAGAAGGACCTCCAATCCGTGGTGGATTGGGGTAAGAAATGGCTCGTTAAATTCAATTCTTCCAAAACGAAGCTGCTGACAACCGTACCTCCCTCCCATTAGCATGGAACAGGCTTGCCTCCCAGAGAGCAAATCACTACGCCTACTTGGCCTGACACTCTCAGCGGACCTCAAGTGGAATGACTACGTCGAATCCATTGCTAAATCCACAGCTATGAAAGTCGACTCTCTGTGCAGGGCCCGGAAATTCTTTCCGCCTGAATCTATCCTGCAATTATATAAATCCACCATCCGCCCGTGTATTGAGTATTGCTGCCACATCTGGTCGGGTGTCCCTTCTATTCTCCTCGGGGTTCTTGACAAAATACAGCGAAGAATCTGTAATGTGATTGATACCGACTTGGCTGATCGCCTGCAGTATCTCTCTCACCGGCGTGACGTGGCTTCCCTGTGCCTCTTCTATAAATACTTTCATGTCTTCTGCTCTGACGAACTTAAATCACTGGTGCCCACTAGATGTGAATTTGCACGAGATACTAGATTGGCAACTAGGTCCCAACCTTTTACAGTGAAACCGATGAAATGTAACCGCAATTTCTACCCCAACAGCTTCTTTCTTCGCACTTCCCGCCTGTGGAATTCCCTATCGCATGCTTGCTTCCCCGACAGCTGCAACCTCCAGGAGTTTCAATGTAAGGTCAATAGACACCTCCTAACATACTAACTCACACCCACTCTCTCCAACTATCTCCCTATGTTCATCCTAAGTCGTCTATCACCCTCCTTCTGACATTTTTTATACCCAATCCCTCTATGTAACCCCCTGCGCTATAGTGGCAGTGGAATGCCTTGCTTGGGGTGACACGATTAAAAAAAAATATGGATAGACCTAGTTATATGTATGTTAGCGTTAATTTTGTATTAAGGATGTAATTGATTGTACTCTCTGTTATTGATTATTATGCTCATGTATATGCATGTTGATATCGGAATCCCAATAATATATATATATATATATATATATATATATATAGAGAGAGAGAGAGAGAGAGAGAGTGATCAGCTTTCCCTGACGATCCGTTTAGGTGAAACCTAGGTAGGTCTGTCTGTCTGCCTCACTCGGTATTCTTTACTTATTCCGCTCTACCTAAGTATTGAGCGCTTTTTGTTAGTTGATTACTCGTGTCGAGGTTTTTTCTTTGGGTCACGTGCTGACTCGGTCCGAACCCTTTTGACTGAAATTCATGTACTTAGCTCTTCTTTTTTTTAAAAACCATTTTCCCCTTCTTCGTAGATTCGTGGAAGTTTTTTGACGCGAGTATAGTTATAATCCATTTATATATATATATATATATATATATATATATATATATATATATATATATAATTTGATTAATAATATTAATAATATTAATAATTTTATTATTTTTGTAATTTAATATAGCCCCCCCCCCACTTTGTGGGTGTAAAGGTGGACACTTATGTACATGCATGTTAGCACTGTTCTTGCATATACATGTATATGTGTATATATGAGACAAACTTTTCGTTATATATATATAAGTACGAAAAGTTTGTCTCTTTAGCAGAGCAGATTCATGCCGTCGGCTATATATATATATATATATATATATATATATATATATATATATATATATATATATATATATATATATATATAGCCGACGGCATGAATCTGCTCTGCTCAAGAGACAAACTTTTCGTACTTATATATATATATATATATATATATATATATAGCCGATGGCATGAATCGGCTCTGATAAAGAGACAGGCTCTTTGTACTTATATATATATATATATATATATATATATATATATATATATTATTATTACAGATATATAGATAACACCACACACACACACACACATACACCTACGCATATGAGAATAGCCTTTGCGTAGTAACAAGAGGTCGATCACGTGAATGACCAGTGCTAGTTTTGGAATAGCAGGTCAAGGATAGGCGACCCAGATAAAAGCCGGACAGGAAATAAACCAGACATCGAAGTCGGTTGCAAGTCATGGATGCAGTAGGAGTTAGAATTCGCGCCAAAAGGAAATCACGTGGGAAGAGAAATTTAAAGTAGAAATTTAGTCAGTTGCTTGTTGGGTCACGATAGAGCAAGTCTTGTATGCTGAACTCTGATTAACAATGAAGGAAGGGAAGGCGCATTTGGAGAAAATAGCGTAAATCAACACATTTCATCTTAAGCAATTCCGGATAAGAAAAAAGACCCAGTGTATAAATTCTTATTCGTCAAAACAAGAAAGAAAACGAAATTGTGCCGTGTATCGAGAAAGAAAGAAATATAACAACGAAGACGAAGCGAAGTTATATTAATATTTGAATGTTGACTCATAATTGTCGAAAGAAAAATACAGCTGCAAAGTTGATAAACATTGTAATATAATTTGTACGCTGATTTCAGTTTATTTGAAAGAGAAAAAGAAAGTGAAGCCAAATAACTTATAAAGAGAAGAAGAGAAAGGAAAGAGATATATCGACGCAGAGAAGTCACCAGATAAAAGAAGCTACGTTGAAGATAAAGAAAGCAAAATTATTTGCATGCATAAAAGACGACGCTGATTGAAGAAAAGAATAAAGAAATATGAGAACATCTCAGAATAGCTGTGTGTTGAAAAGAAAGCTACGTTGAAGACAAAGAAAACAACTATTTCAATTTCAAGTGTATAAAGAAAGAAAAGAAAGAAAAGAGAAGAGACGGTAAAAGAAAGAAAGAAGAAACTTATACAAAGATAAGTTATCAAGTTATTAGACCCACGTTAGAACACGCATGCACTTCTATGAATATTATATTATTATACACACCATACCACGTGTTTCAAATAATATAATCTCCCCATATGGTTGCATGTTAATATCTTGCACTCAGAATCGCCCAAACTTTGTTCATGTTTTCTATTGTATATTGTAATTTAATATTTTGATCACGTTGGGTATCCGAAAGTAATTTTGAGGTTAAGATCTTTGGACATTCTAATTCATATCAAGATTTATTTTTTTATTTTTATTCTTTTGATCTTGTAGTCATTAAAATTTTATATCAAAATTATATTGTCTCGACGTTCATCCTTGATTTGTTGTTAGCGCCCGTGTTGAATAACGAAGCAGACACGGGACAGGATTGCCATTCGATAACCAATCAAATAGCAATCTTTATTATTTTCTTATTCGAATCAGTGTCCATTTGTCACGATCTGAGATAGATAACAGTATCTATCCATAGACGTGAAAATGTAATATATCCGAAGCGGCATATGAACATCTTGATGGGTATTGTCGGTACGGGTTTGTGACAATATATATATATCTGATTACTACATATGTGTATATATGTTAGTGTATCAACAAGTCGGTAATTTGAAACAATTATTAACTACAATATTGGATCTATTGTTGTAGGGTGGCGCTGTTTTAGTTATTTTCCAAACATTTTTAGTCAATTTTTGTTTTCGTTTTTAATTTCACATATTTGTTGCGAGAGGGTTGTGCCGACTGCGTATTTACTATTTGTAAAGGATATTTTATTTGAACAGTTTCTTTATTCCTAGGATTCTTCAGTTCTTCCTATGTATATTTTTCTCAGTTATCTACTGATTTCACAATGGCTCGGTATATTAAGTTGTTTTCGAAGGAGTTGCCATTAAGTGATATACGTTCTTCCTCTGCAATTACACGTAGATTTGATTTGTAGAGTTCGTTTTTTGGTTATTCTTTTCATTATTTCTGTCATGTTATATAAGCAACTGTTTATATTTACATATGCTCTATCCGTAATATTAAGCACATTTAACCATAAAATATAGCATATCTTAAACTATATTATTATCTCCCCTCTCTTATATCTATATATATATATTGTCAGAATCCTGATGAATAGAGCGAGAAGCTGAATCAGGCCAGAGATAGGGCAGGAACAGTGCGGGTTCGTCAAAGACACTGGAACAAGAAACGCCATATTCATGATTAGGATGCTCTCTGAAAGGGCATTACAAATGAAGAAAGACTTGTACCTATGCTTCATTGACTACGCGAAAGCATTCGACAAAATACGACACAAAGAATTGATGGAGATGCTAGGCAGCCTCGACATTTTTGGCAAAGACATAAGAATAATCAAGAATCTCTACTGGCAGCAAACGACCTCAGTAGATACACAAAGATAGAAAAAGGCGTAAGACAAGGATGTGTCTTTTCACCGGATTTGTTCAACCTATACAGCAAGAATATTTTATGGACCCTAGATGACACACCAGGATTTGTTATTGGAGGCCACAACTTGAACAACATAAGGTATGCGGACGATACAGTGCTGATTGCGGACACGGAAAGGAAACTACAAGACATCATACAGAAAGTAGCAGTGGAGAGTGACAAGAAGGGACTACAAATAAACTTTAAGAAAACTGAGTGCATGGTCATCAGCAAAAGATACAACCCAAAATGCCAAATTTTGGGTTCTATCTTTAACAGAATCAAGCAAGTACAAAAATTTAAGTTCCTAGGAAGTGTTCTAACAGAAGATGGAAAGTGCGACACGGAGATCCGAAGGCGAATTGGCATGGTAAAGGACGCGTTCCAGAAGATGAGCAAAATATTAACACACAGGAAAATCTCAATAGAAACGAAGAAAAGGTGCTAGACTGCTACGTGATGTCAGTTCTTCAATACGGCAGTGAATACTGGACAATATAATCGAAAATGAGGACAAAACTGGAGGCGGCCGAAATGTGGTTCTACAGAAGGATGCTACGGATATCGTGGACTGAGCATGCAAGCAACGATGAGATGTTGGAAAGAATGGCAACAAAAAGGAAATTGATGCTGAGCATCAGGAAGAGACAACTGAAGTTCCTGGGACATGCAAAGAGGAAAGAGAGCCTGGAGAACCTGATACTGACTGGTCAGATAGAAGGAAGGAGAGACAAAGGAAGGCAGCGGATAACATATTTGCAGGGGGTTGCCAGGAGCAACAGGCTCAAACATCCTAAGAGCCACAAGGGATAGAAAGACGTGGAGAACCATGAACACCTCCGTCCTGAAGGGACAGGGCACATAGAAGAAGAAGAAGTAATGAACTTAATCACAGTAAGTCAACACTAATAATAACAGACTAAATATCCGAAAATAATGCTAACTAACAGTAATATAAACCGTCTTCTAACCCAGCGAGGAACCCCTCGTGTGTTAAATTAAGGGGGAGAAAAAAAAAGAAACAAACAGCGCACAAGAACAATACGTTTAGTGTTCGTTTGAAAGAAAAAAATAACCCAGACCTCTTATCCTGAAGAACCGTTCGTGTGAAACCGCGTTAGGTGGTGGCTCAACTCTAGATTTTTGTATTATATATATATATATATATATATATATATATAGTATAGTCATCCGCAGACAGATCTGTTTCGCTGTATCACAGCTCATCAGTACGGTTAGACTCCGATCACCTTTTAATATATATATATATATATATATATATATATATATATATATATATATATATATAAACGAAATATACAGAACGATTTAGCGTTCGATGCCGACACTTTACAAAGATCTAACATTTTTAATTCTCCGTTTTATTATTGACATCAATCAACACAGAAGTTGTTTAAGAAATAAATAAAGGAATATAACAGTCAAGTAAAATAACTCTGATGAAATTCTTTTAGCAAAATTCAATCAATAATTTCGTGTTTTCGGTCGAATATATCTTTTATATATTTCAATGCTCCACAGCCCATAGATTTTCCACCAATGAAATGGTTTGTCAGTAAAGAAGAAGAAAAAAAATTATTTGATCTCTTTATTGTAGTTATTCATGTGCAGTCATCCGATTTATTTGACCAGTACGCAAATACCTCCCAACACACACACACACACACACACACACACACACACACACACACACACACACACACATTTATATTTACGAACTGGTCAAATAAGTTTGATGACACTAACATGAATAACTCTAAAATAAAGAGATCCATATATATATATATACTCAAATTAAACAGAAAAATGGACTTCATATTGAATCAGCTCACAACCCAAGAAAACAAAGAAATGCAAAGAACAGAACAACTAGTGGAATATTTCAAAACACATTATGAACGATTTGATGAAATTTCCGAATCATACATTCAGGAGAAAGCACACAAAATAAAGAGACAAAACCTCAAAATGTGGAGCAACCTAATGAACAGAAGACAACTAGCATTTTACAATGCTATGAAAAATAAAGAAACTGCCACCATATACAGAGCATATAAAGAAGGGAAAAAACTTCTTCATACCGAAAAAGTTTCGGGAAATAGTAACGACCCAGGATACTGAACAATAAAAACAAGTTAAAATGACCCTAAGCCTAAACAAATTACAGGCAAATATTGACATACAAGGGGAGAGAGCAAAAAACTATACCAACAAATACACAGAAATAGACAACGCAATTCTAACAAAAATAAAAGACAAAAGCCCAAAAGAAACACAACAAATCTTATCAAACTTATGGCAATCCAAATGTAAGGAGGAAGAAGAAAAATCCTGGAAAAGAAGATAACATGGATGAAAGCACTGCTAAATCAGGAAGAATTGGACACTAAAAGAACAAGACACACCAGACAGGTCGTTATAAAGAAAAGAAACCCTGTAATAAACATATACCCAGGAAACTAATATGAGAAACAAAATAGACGTGAACATTTCAGACAACATTATTATTATAATAACACACAAGCACATCCAAACATCAGGTACAATCACAAAATCACATCGAACCACATAATAACAAACCCCCACAAGAAACAATTATTTCATAACAATAATTATAATATTCACATACCTACACATCCACCCATACCAGGTCAAACATCAACGAACACAAGTAAAGGGTAGCTATCCCATAACACAAACAGACAAAACTACAAAACATTTCCTAAAACACAGAATGTACAAAAACCACAACTATTAATACTACAAATCCCTGTACGGAAATACACTCACCCACCAAAGACCACCCAGACATACAAACACCACATTCTTCAACCCAAACACCTACCACATCGAAACCTCTAAATATATGAATTGAGATACCACACCAACTAATACACATTTTTTAGAACATCCGATCAGAAGGAAAAGACCAATTTAAAAAATCTAAAAGATAAAAAACCCATTCTCATTAATCTCTCCTCATAACCTTTAAAAGAAGAGGAAATAAACCTTCAAAATTAGGTCTAATATTCTGTCCCACCCCCGAAAAGAACATTACAGACCTAAAAAAAGATCTCAAAGCATTCGAACGGAAATTTAGACTTCTTGAAATATTACACAACAACAACAACAACAACAACACTACCGATAACTGAATAGTAAAAAATAAATCTAAATATTGCCCTAACAAAAACAATTCAAATGAAGTAAACATATTCTTTGAAAAAAATCTGGGATACAGGCTTTCAAAACAAACACAACATCCGCAGCAATCTCACACACAAGCAAAGACTAGCACTAGAAAACATCCGTAATAACAATGATATAATAATAAAGCAAGCAGACAAAGGCGGTGCTGTAGTCATTATGAATAAAACTTATTACAAAACAAATATTCAAGATATGCTAGGAGACGAAAATACCTACAAAAATCAACCAGAATATAGATGAAAATATCATATAAATAAAAAAAAAATCTGCCTTACACGCAGTAGAATATTAACGAGAAAAGAAAAAAGTTACTTACAGACTTTACTTCAAAAACCAGCAATTTTTACGGACTTCCAAAGATATAAAAATTAAACAATTAAAGCAGCTATCCAGGAACAAAAATCGGAATACAATCACACCCCAAACCTCAGTGACCTTAAATTTAGACCAATTGTAGCAGGGCCAGCCTACTCTACAAGCAATTTAATTGATAGATTATTACAATCATACACCACAAAAATTAAAAGTTACATCAGAGACAGCATAAATTTCCAAGCTCCTTGCCACAAAAAGTAGACCCAGATACACTCATAGTAACTTTTGACGTGAACAGTATGTACAGCAACATACCCCATGATCTAGGAAAACAATCCATTAAAGTTTGGATAGAGAAACACCCACAAATACTCCCCACACGCTTCACAAAAGAATTTATCATACAAAGCATAGATCTAATTTTGCACAACAATTCCTTCCAGTTTAGCAACAAAAATTACATGCAAACAACAGGTACAGCGATGGGAACAAAATGGCACCGACATATGCAACACTCACCCTAGCATATTTAGAAGAAAACCTATACAACCAAATAGGATATGGGGAAAACATAAAAACAGAATTCACTAATTCATGGAAGAGATTCCTAGATGACTGTTTTATCTTTTGGAAATCAACATGGGGAGACGTAAACAAACTATATAATATATTACAACACTTGCACCTCAAAATCAAGTTCAAGAATGCAGTTATACAGAATTACCGTTCCTAGACATACTCATAAAAAACGATAACAATCACATCATCACAGACATTTATCACAAACCGACGGACACCCAACAATACCTCCACTTCAAGAGTCACCATCTAAAAAGCTGTTTAAAATCCACCCCCTACTCCCTAGCACGACGAATTTGCACGATAGTAACTGACAAAACCTTCTGTAAAATACGCCTAGAAGAACTACGAAAAACGTTACAAATAAGAGGATACCCCACCCCACTAATAAACAAGGGTTTCCAATTAGCAGAAAAAATACCATTAGAATCCAAAAACAACAAGAAAAACATGAAAAAGAAGAAAACATTCTAGCATACTTTTCCACACACAATAAAAACAATCCAGAATTATTCACAAAGATCAAAGCCCACATGGAATTACTCAACAATAATGAAAAAATAAAAGAAATCCTAAAGACAACTAAAATAATTAACAGCAAACGCCAGCTCAAAAATTTAAAATACATCCTAACCACATCGAAATTCGAACAACAACACACAACACAGGGGGGTCACAAGATGCAACAAAAAAGATGTGGAGTATGCAACATAATAATAGAAGGAAACCACTTCCAGTTCGAAAACGCAACTACATTCGAAATAAAATCAGATCTAACCTGCAACTCGAAAAATGTAGTTTACGCTCTAAAATGCGACAAATGCGCAAAGATATACGTGGGAGCGACACAATGATTGAATAATAGAATATCCCTTCATAAAACCAATACAAGATTATCATACAACAGGAAACTATACGTCTCCCATCATATGCATGAATGTAGTAATGGCAATTTCAAAGTTGCACCGATTTACCAAAATACAGACTACGAAACGTTAATAATGCATAAAGAAAGATTCATAAAAAAAATACAAGCCTTCGCTCAAGACAACGACATGATGAAAAAAAAAACAAAACAGACACACCGAAATATATACAGACCCACACATACATACACAAACACATACACACACACACATGTTTATTATGTTTAATCATGAGCCATTACATGTATATTGCAATTTAATACTTCGACCACGTTGGGTATCCGAAAGTAATTTTGAGGTTAAGATCTTTGGACATTCTATTTCATTGTCTGTTATATTTAACAGTATATATATATATATATATATATAAGTAATGGTTATTAATGCAAGCACATTCCGCAGTTAGATATTTGCATTTAAAATGTGCTCAATACAAAAGAAAAGCATAAATATGAGGTAATTATTATTAATATTATAATAATAATAGCATACTGCAACACAATAGCTATAAAGTTTGGGTGTTAAAACAACATCATCAGGCAGTAAAATATGGTTAATTCATTTTGTAAAATATAGATAAGTTTTAAAAATCTCTAAACTTATTTATGAATGGAACTTTGTGTGTGTGGGTGTGTGTGTGTGTATGTGTGTGTGTGTATGTGTGCGTGCGTGTGTGTGTGTGTCCGTTTTCTATAGACTCCGAAACGGCTGAACCGATTTTCTTGAAAATTTACACAGTTGTACTATAAGCGTCTGCGAGTGATCTTAGCTAGATTTTGTGTCGGGGTACCCCTGATAAATATCGAAAATCGATAATCGAAAAAATCGGGTTATAGAAGGAGTGGTCCGATTTTAATCAAATTTGATACACTCATAGACAAAGACATAAGAAACGATATTCAAAAGTTTCAAGGTTGCAGTTCTTACAATAGTGCAGAAAATCGATAATATATATATAATTCAGTTGACGACGAAAAGAACTTATTTGATATCGATACCAGAAAATCAAAATTTGACTAACATCCATTCATTTTTCTGTCAGTCTACGGTTTCGCTTTAACTGGAAACAACTATAGCTTTTTAGTCTTTCGTGCCAGGAACATGGATTAGTTTTAAAGCTTTTATTACACCCGAGCAACCCCAGTCTATACTGCTAGTAAAAAACATGAAAAATAAAGTGGTCAGCCTATGAGACGAATCAAGTCGGGTTGTCACGTTTTACAGAATTGTGTGTATACGACTCAGTAGACAGCAGCTGAGAAAAATTCAAACGTTGGAAAATAAGCCAGTTTTTTCTTGTAAGCAAAGGAAACATATTTCGTGTAACGATTTACATGGTCTCGCTTTAGTCATTATTTTCCACTTACCTGTAAGTTTTATTTTCATCTTTCAGTTGCCAGTGGTATTTATGCTATAATAACAACAACAACAACAACAACAACAACAACAACAACAACAACAACAAGAACAACAACAATAATAATAATAATAATAAAAAAATATGAAAATGAAAGCCAAAGATAAAGCTCTTGAACAGATGAAACAGCGCTGGCAAGACAAACCTCTGCATGGCCAATATCCAGAACGTGCCAATAAATCCAATGTTGACAAAGTTAATACTCATCGATGGTTACGTGCATCTGGATTAAAGTCTGAAACTGAAGGCTTTATTCTTGCAGCACAAGACCAAAGTATTTTCACTAGAAACTTTCAGGCAAATATTATACATAATAATATGGATCCAAAATGCAGGTTTTGTGATAAACACCAAGAAACAATAGACCACCTAATCTCAGGCTGTTCTGTGCTTGCTCCAAATGAATATAAAAATCGCCACGATAGAGTTGGGCAATATTTACATTGGGCAATGTGCAAACATTATGGAAAATCTGTAAACAAACACTGGTATGAACATCACCCAGCACCGGTTACAGAAATAGAAGATGTAACCATTCTATGGGATTACACCATCTACACAGACAGAAAAATTGAAGCAAACAGGCCAGACATTATTGTTAAAAACCAGAAGGAGAAAACTTGTCTATTAATTGATATGGCTTGTCCAGCGGATTGTAACATAGCAATCAAGGAATTTGAAAAACTGTCAAAATATAAAGACCTGGAAATTGAAATAGAAAAATGTGGAAATTGAAAACAAGAGTTGTGCCAGTGATAGTAGGTGCACTTGGAATGATAAAAAATGGAACAGAACAACACATTGAAAGAATCCCTGGAAACCCCAGCTTAAGAGATATACAAAAAATTGTCTTATTAAGTACAGCCCACACACTAAGGAAAACTTTATCTATGTAATGCTAGGGATGATAGGGAAGATAGAAAAACATGAAATGGAGTCATAACAACACGCCATGACCTGCCTTAGGTCTCCCTGCAGACTTGGTTGGTAGTGAGACCAAAGCAGAAATCGAAATATGATGAAAAATGACATAATAATAATTACTCTACATCTATACTGTATTTTTGTATTGAGCACTTTTTAAAAGTAAATATCTAACTGGGGGAATGTACTTCCATTCGTAATCATTACACACACACACACACACACACACACACACACACACACACACATATATATATATATGTATATATAAACAAATTACCATAACCACACCATGGTATAATACACTTTAAAACAGGGATCATATTTTATTAATGACACGGGATATAATAGTATAGGTACCACTACTCAACTGCCGAAAAAACGGCGTAGCATGATGTTGAAATGACTCGAACTTAATAAAAACAAAGTTTTATCATCAAAATATTTATACTGTTATTAAGAGGATCAAATTTTGTTGACATTTAAAAAAAAATTTAACCATTTCTATCACCTTTGAAATTTCAGGTAAAATTTCTTTTTTTTTGTTTTTTTAGTCAGCGATTCACGCTATGTTTATGTAATGCAACTATCACACAAGTCGTTTTTTGGCGTTGCGAAACACATTAATTTGAAAATTCTTGCAAAAATAAGATAATTGTCAGATTTTTATGAAACTTTCAGGACTTATTCAGAAATGAATAACATTATTTATGCAATTATTACTTTCAGAAAATGTTGGTATATATATATATATATATATATATATATATATATATATATATTTACATCTGTTTCCCACCACTTCAATTAATTGCATAAATCTTCTAGAAATACATTATCTATAACATTTTTTATTAGTTAAATGCAGGACTCATTGGAGAATGTAAATCATGTAATTTTTTTTAATTACGAGACCATTTTCTTTGAAAATCTGCTTCAAATAGTAAAATCAAAAGTGCATTAAAACTACGTTATTTTTAATGTAGATAATCTTTTAATTGATTTTATAAATAATATCATTTTAGGATATCATATTTTGAAGAAGAAAAAAAATTCGATGAATAATGAATTTTTATAAGAATTGTTTATATTTTTTCTTTGCTAATTAAAGTTTCAAACATCTTTTAAATTTCTGTAGTTACTCAGTGAAGTCAGTTATTAATTCATTAAGAATGGACTTTATTTACAAATCGAAAATTCAAAAGCTTAATACAAATCACTTAGAATTAAGATTTTAAAAATAATTTCTCAATGTTTTCTTATTATGTTTAAACTGCACATTTTCTTTTACTATGAAAATTTATAAGAGAATTATTGTTACAAGGTCACACGTTTTAAGAGTTGTTCCCCTTACGAAATGCTAAACTGGGTTATGTCAACTTTTGTTCACCATACTTCCAGATTGACTGATAAGGTACTGTCATCGCCTACTAAGTCAACGAGTCAGACCTTTGTGATTAAGAAATAGTTTTATTCTATTTTTTAAAAAAAAATTTTGCTAAGGAGTTATTAGTTGGGAAGTGTCTTTTGAACTAGATTAAAGAATTTTTTCTACAACAGATATTGGAATGTATAGAGATGATGATCTCATGATTATTCATAATTCCACTGACTGAAAAGTAGATAGAATCCGTAAATACATACATAGAATACTGAAGAACTTTACTCTTAAAGTAATAATGATTACCAAACCTCAAAAAAGTTGATTTCTAGATGTTACACTTGACTTGGCTAGTAGAACTTACTCACCATATGTAAAACACAATGCTAACCCTATCTACATACATCCTAAATCAAATCACCCACCATCTATTATTAAACATATACCACATTCAGTTGCACACAAAATGAACAACAATTCCTCAACTGAAGACATTTTCTATCAAAAGAATCATTTCTACAACACAACACTAAAAACAGCGGCTACGATTGCAATGATATTAAATATTGTCGTGGATCCGGTTAAGAAGTTCAGAAAGAAAATAATATAACAACAACCAGAATAGGAAATAATGAATATATATTAACACAGCAAAATACAAATACTTATAACTCTGTCAGTAGAACGAATAAATACGGGTTAGGAAGTAATACTATAAACGGGGACTCGCAATAGTCGTACGGTAGCAGTCTTGGCTATCTCTGCCTATTGCTCTCCGGTGATCTGCTTATGCTGATCTCTTGCGGATCTCTCACTCTCTCGGAGCTCTTATCTCAATTGTGAGGGGTAGTATATGTAGTTGTAGGAAGAGTTCAATCCGTTGTAATGGGTGATACCACCATGGCAAATATCGTAAACAAATTCATCATAATACCAAACATAGTCGAAATAGGTAAACAGTTTGGTACACACCACCATTTAACTAAATGGTTGGTACCAATTTAGGCAAAAAATGTTTAATTTAATTAAAAATACTTCCTAACTAATAATTTCCTTAGCAAAATTTTTAATGAAAATACACTGAAACTTAGTTAATAGCTGGTTCATGATATACTTTGCAATATTTTTATAAAACCACATTTTTACTGCTTCGAGCCTCCTTTTTATCCTTGAAGAGATCGTCCAAGATTTGCTGCCATACGGAAGGACTGATATCACATAGCAGTCCAGCTCTGCTTTCTATGTTTCCACTGAAATTTTCTTGTCTCTCATTATTTTAGTTAGCTTTTGAAATGCGTCCTTGACCATGCCAATGAGTCTTCTTATCTCAGTGTCGCACTTTCTTCCTCTGTCAGAACGTTTCCAGGTATTTAAATTTCTTTAATTGTTTTATTTTAGTTTCTTCGACCCGTAGTTGGCATTTTGGGGGTCTTCTTTTTACTGATGACCATACATTCAGTTTTCTTGAAGTTTATGCTCAGTCCTTTCTTCTTGCGTTCTTTTGCTACCTTCTGTAGAAGGTCCTGCATTCCCATTTCCGTGTCTGTTATCAGCACTGTGTCATCCGCGTATCTTATATTGTTGAGATTGTGGCCGAAAATGACGAAACCTAAAAAGGACTTTATTTTTGTACTTCAAGGAGTAGGGAATCCGATTCAGATTTTGGTTTAACTTAAAATAAAACAAGTCCTTGTAACAGAAATAAAAAAAAATAAATCCGTGTGTCAAAACTAAGTTCAATCGTAGCTCTGATGTGAACAGTCGAGCAGGCAACGTACTAACAAGAATGGAGCAAAAAATCCAACCGTTCTCTAGTAACAGCAAAAATCGTACTTTCGCTCAGTCAGTCAATTAAATCTCATACATGATACACGCTTTGACTGACTGGGCAGAAGATTATCCCTCGGTAGACTGGTTGACAGCCAAGACAAAGGAGAGCCAAGTCAGGATCTATTATATTGCAGATCCTTTGCTTAGTATGTTCACAAACACTGCTCTCCTTTAATGACCATGATCGTGGATGATTTTAGTCTTCTGAAGAGCAAAACACTGCGCTTCCTTAGCTTCACTTATTCAACTGACCTGAAGTAGAACGACTACATCGAATCCATAGCTGCATCTATTGCTAGGAAGATTGGGTGTCTGTGTCGGGCTAAGAAGTTTTGCTCGTCAGAATCGATTTGGCATATTTAGAAATCTACCATTCGTTTGTGCATTGAATATTGTTGTGATATCTGGTCATGTATGGCATTCAACTGACTGACTAGATTGGCGCCAATGTCCCATCCTTTTGCCATCAAAATAGTTCAATTTAACCCTCTCTTCTACTCTAACAGTTTATTTTCTCGCGCTTCCCGTTTGTAGAACTCAGTTTCACTGATGGCTATAATCTCTGAAAGTTTAAATGCAACAGCAATTGCTATCTTTTATTTACTTGATTCCCATCCAGGTCTTATCTTTTCTTCAATAACCACTGTACTATTTTATTCTCTTACTGTTACCGCGAAATAGACTTTAACTATGAAATGGTGTACCTGAGCTGCATTGATACCGAGGTAGCTGGCTATGTAACAAAATACCTTCCATATAAATGAAACGATTTCGTTTTCTCTAGCCAAACATTATCTCATCACATTACGTTCACGTGTCTGCTGTCATCTCACAGTGTCTCTTCGTCTCATTGTTTCCACATAATAAAGATAGACATATTCTATAGTCCACTGTCAGTCAGTTAAGTGCCATACGTGATATACGCTTGGGCGACCATATCTCGAAAGAGATATGACTGACTGGTCAGAAGATTATCCCGCAGTAGGTTGCCATTGCTTTCTGCCGTAGACTGGTTGCCGACCAAGGCTATAGAACCCAATCTGTCCTGCTATTTAACCCATAACTGGAAGGAAGAGACGGATTAATACCTTTCCCAAGGGTATTTGCGCGTAAGTGAATACAATGGATTCAACTGGAATTCGAACTCGGCTACCCGTTTTCTCGTTCCGAGCCGATATCCAATGTACCACAACGCACATCTAGTCCTGTATTCAAGCAAAAACGATATCAGGTGACCGTTTCTCATTGACAAAGATCTAGTTCCACCTTTTCGAGTGCCTAGTGAAGGGGATTCCAACCCAGTTCTTAACGCTATATGCAATTAATGCCACACTTCGCATTTCTTTCCATCACCTTTTAGTACTGTCTATTTGTTAATTTCCTTATACACTTTTTTCCATTTTTCCAACAAGGATTAAAATACAACGACCACATCGCCGATAGAGGAGTATCACCAAAAAGGAGCTCCCTGAAAGGTGAGTACTCGAAGAGTAGGATACAAACAGAAATTTCCTCGACCATTTTGGATAAAATTGACACATCTACCGTTGTGGAGTAGTTTTTGCGCTGAAGGTGATAATCGTGGTAATATCGGTTGCTAATCGACTTAACGCACCCAAAATGTTAGGAACTTGGTAATCTTCCACTGAAAGCTTACTCTTTAGTATTCGGCTAACTGCCGACTAATATCAACTGCCTAGTAGTTCTACTGAACTCCAATAGAACTCTCTAGAACTCCTATGAACTTCCTGTTAACTCTTATTAATATAGGAGGGAGAGTCCATTATCTAAGGAATAGGTGTGTTTCACCATGACATCTATCTTACTGATTCTAGCGTAAATCGGACCTGTCTACGTTATTGATTATAGTGTAAACCGGACATAATATCAGCAATATTGACTTGTGTAAAACCTGATCGCTGTCTCTCTTATTGACTTTAGTGCATTCTGAACATATGTCAACCTGATTGACTCGAGAGTAAAACCGATCTATGTCTACCTTATTGCTTCTCATGTAAACTGATCCTCTCCTTATCTTATTGATTGTAATGTAAACCTAACCTCTGCATACATTATTAACGCTAGTGTAAAACGGAACTATGTTAACTCTTGTGTAAAACGAACCTGTATCTACCTTATTGACTCTAGTGTAAACCAGACCTATGTCTACCCTATGTCTCTCATGTAAACCTAATATCTATCTACCATATTGATCCTCGTGTAAGGCGGACACGTGCACCTTATTGACTTTTCTGTAAATAGAACCTATATTTACCTTATTGGTTTTAGTATAAACCGTGCCTCTGTCTACCTGAGTGATTCTAGTGTAAACCTGATCTCTGTCTAACTTATTGACTCCAGTGTAAAACGTATCTATGTGTACTTTTCTGAATCTAGATCAAACTGTGCCTCTTTCTCCCCGAGATTTATATCCCAACAAAGGTTGAAATATTACGAACACAGCCAAACTCTTTTCCTCTTATCATTTTTGCTTGTTTATTTTTCTCCCTATCTTGCTGTTTTTATTGCTTCTAATTTAAAAGACTTAATATCTATGGGTGAAGATTTCCCGAGTTGATATTGTCTTGCTTACTTGAATTCATCTATCAACGAAAAACTTATTTCAAATAAATGAAAATCCGCTTTCGTGGATGTGGACAAAGTTTATTCATTAAAGAGAAAGGTTCCGGTGGAGTTGTCCTTAAAGCATGCTGGGAGAAAAAAGAGATAAAAAAGAATGATAGGAAGTGTCACGTTTTTATCGGTGCCTGACAGCATCACCTAATAATTTCATGGCAAAACTGGCAAAGCCATGTGGGGATAACTCACATATTTATATACTGTTAAAATCAGTAATTTCCTTTCTTTAAAAAAACAACAACAAAAAAACAAAAAAACAAAAAAACAAAAACCAAAAAACGCGCGTCTGCTTTTTCAGGACCTACGTAGACGGGGTATATCATTTAACATGAATATATTTACGCAAGAATATTTTCAATTGATCATTATTTCTTTTATGTTAGTTCTTTGCAAATTACACGCGTCTCGAGTTGAAATTTACGCGTCTGACTGAACCTCGTTGACATTATCTTTCTTGTCTCTTTCACTTTCGTGTAAAATGGCAAAATACGTCTATGACTTACCTATGACCTGGAAAGAAAATGTTTATTGATTTACTATGATCAGACATCGGCATCAAAAATAAAACTATCAAGCCACATGATATGGTCAATTTCGACGTTAGAATAGATATTTTTAACCGATATTAAAGGTCAGTGTTGGTGAACAACGAAGATTAGGTTTTTGAATGCCGATTTGTTATGCAGAAAAGACTCTTTCATATAATTTTGGTTTTGTCTCCTTTCTCTCCACCCCCCACCCCGCAACGCAATCTGGATTAAGATGTTTGTGGTGTAATGGATATCGGCTCAGAATGAGAAATCGGAGAACCGAGTTCAAATTCCAGTCAAATTAGTTTCATTCACTTACACACAAATAGCCTTGAAAAGGTATTAATTAATCTTTTCTCGCTCTAGCTATGGACTGAATAGCAGAACAGATTGGATTCTATAGCCTTGGTTGGCAATCGGTTTACCACAGGAAATAATAGCAATCTACTGCGGGAAAATCTTCTGCCTAGTTAGTCATGTATAAAAAAAGACATGATTGGCCAAGTGTGTATTATGTATGGCAAATTAACTAACTCCCTTCTCTTGGATTGATGTTGTATTATTCTAATCCTAAGTTAGTAGATACCCGTGTATCAACTTATGGCGGGTAATTGAATCCAAATATGGAAAAATATACCTCCCCACTTTTTAAAACTAAAACAGTATTCTTTAAATCGAAATTATTATTATAACAATGAACTACTAATTGTGTCTATCGTTTAAAAAGAAGATACCTTTTGTTTTTGTACACTCTTTGACTTAAGTTTCTACCTGTTTCACCTGTATATTTATTGTAGTTACTTTAAAGTATATCCTGTAAATAGGGTGCATCGTCGATGGTTTCAACTTTGCAGCAAAGCAGTCAAGTCTTCTTTTCTCAGGAGAATTAAGATGCGGAACTGTACTAGTCCACGGCCCACATTTAACTCTCACACATAACTCCAAGAAGTACTGTGTCGGTCACACCCCGGCCAACGGTACCTACTTGCCCGGTAAACTGTGTGAACGTAATCGGAAAGAGAACGCCTATCCTCAACCCACCCGTGCGAAGCGGCCATCGACGAGTCGCCAGCTTGGGCATAAGAGCTGCGCCTCAGTAGTCAACGGCTTTACGAGTGGGCAGAGGAACTTCTGAAAGGAGGGACAAGGTAACCTCAATATCTCCGGTGAAAAATAAACATGCAGGCCATTGCACTATTTTGCATGGAAAGTTGATGAATCACAATTACGAGTGACGACCATAGCTCAAAATGCGTTAACCGAATAAATAATGATAATTCCTGTAAATTCCAGCTTGAGGTTTTAGATTATAATTATTTTGTTAAAATATCTAATTGCTTTTTCAATTCTTCTTCTTTTTCTATGTACCTTGTCCTTTCAGGACGTAGGCGATCATGGCCTTCCACGTCTTCCAATCCCTGGTGGCTCTTAGCACGCTTTCTCCTGTAACGTCTCTCAGCCCCCGTTCTGTCATCCACCTGCTCAAATATGTTATCCGCTGCTTTCCTCTGTCTCTTTTTCCCTTTATCTGGCCTGTTAGTATCAGGTTCTCCAAGCCCTCCTTCCTCATTGCATTTCCCAGGAACTTCATTTGTCACTTCCTGATGCTCAATATTAATTTTCTTTTCGTTTCCATCATTTCTAAAACCATGTCGTTGCTCACATGCTCGGTCCACGGTATCCGCAGCATCCTTCTGTAGAACCACATTTTAGCTGCTTCAACTTTACCTTTTATCTTTGTTGATATTGTCCAACATTTGCTGCCATATTGAAGAACTGACATCACATAGCAATCCAGTAGTCTCTTCTTTGTTTCTAGTGAAAGCTTCTGGAACGCGTCTTTCGCCATGCCAATTCGCCTTTGGATCTCTGTGTCGCATTTTTTTAGAACACTTCCCAGATATTTAAATTTTCGTACCTGCTTGATTTTAACACACCCACCTGTATTTGGCACTTTGGGCTGCTCTTTTTGCTGATGACTATGTATTCGGTTTTCTTGCAGTTTATTTGTAATCACTTCATGTCACTCTCTGCAGCTATCTTCTGTAGGAGGTCCTGCAGTCTTTATCCGTATCTACAATCAATACTGTGTCTTCTGCGTATCTTATGTTATTCAGATTGTGACCTCCGATGACAAATCCTTGCATAACATCTAGGGTCGTCAAAATATTCTCACTGTACAAGTTAAATAAATCCGGTGAAAATACACATCCCTGTCTTACGCCTCTTTCTATCTTTGTATAACTGCTGAATTCGTTACCTGTCCGTATGCAGGCAGTCAGCTGCCAGTCAGTCAGTTAAGTGCCATACGCGATACACGCTCGGGCGATCATGTCTTGAAAGAGACATGACTGACTGGGCAGAAGATTATCCCGCAGTCGGTTGCCATTGCGTTCTGCGGTAGACTGGTTGCCGACCAAGGCTATAGAACCCAATCTGTCCTATTATTTAGCCCATAACTGGAAGGAAGAGACGGATTAATACCTTTCCCAAGGGTATTTGCGCGTAAGTGAATGCAATGAATTCAACTGGAATTCGAACTGGAATTGCTGCCAGTAGAGGTTTTTAATTACCACCCTAATGTCTTTCCCAAATATGTCGAGCCTGATGAGGATCTCCATCAATTCTTTGTGGCGTATTTTGTCGAACGCTTTTGAATAGTCAATAAAGCACCGGTATAAGTCCTTCTTCATTTGTATTGCCCTTTCAGAGAGCATCCTATATAGTTGTAGCAAATTCTATATTATGCCTTTCAGTTGTAGACCTTACCGAGTTTGTAGTTAGTATTATGTCTAGTTTTAATAAGGCTTTCTATTATTTTTCTAATTGTATGTATAACACTATTTTAGCCTGGCCGGGCGGAAGTAATTAAATCAGTGGTATTATTAATTGTTGAAAATAAGACGGAAGAAATTGTGTTGGTCCGTAATATTAATTTTTATAAATCGAAAAGAACCAACTAAAAAAGTTCTTCGTTCTGATATGAACGCCGGTAATAAAATTTATTATGGGCAGAGGAAGGTAAAGGGTCGCAAAACTCAAAGCCGAGAGATATGAACGAAGTTATATTTTGAGGGTGAGTTGTTTGATAAACAGCAGAGTCAAAGAAGGTTATTGTTGACAATTGCAAATAGTTTGACTATGAGAAATACAATTGAAGCCTGAGTTACACCGCAGATAAAAAAAATTCTTTTTTTAAACGAAACATAGTTTTGAATTCAGAAAGAATTATCCCAAATAAAAGGAAATATTTGATAAGAGCAAAAGGTTAAATTCCGTGAGAATAAAATAGAATTTAAATTCAGTTGGAAAATTATACACATAAAAGCTAAATTACTTTTTTTTGGCATTAAAAGAAAAAGCCGAAAGAAACGATGTCACCAACCAAGAAGCTGCTTCATTGGTTGAACTGGAGGAAAAGAACAGAGAGAAGGTGGCGAGAGTGGTTTCATTGGCCATAGATTAGATTTGCATGTTCGTCATTCTTCCACCAGTGAATTTGGAACAAGCAAAATACGGGGCCCCGATGGGACCCCGGGCAGTAACAGTTGCGCCGAGCTGAAGCAGACAAGATAAATCACCACCAACACTGCTGTCCAACATATGTACAAAGACTAACCTTCGGCAGTTTCCGTAAAGCTGAGGTGAAAAGCGAACAAAGACATTTTTGAATCGTCACAAACTTGAAAACTCCGATTGGACTGAACTGACATTATCAACAAAAACCTCTAATTAAAGTTAAGAAGACAAACACTTCTCTTGGACAAAATTTCCGCTCCGTCGTCGGTTAAGTAGAGATAAGGGATTGGCGATTGTTATATTCTATTTTTGTTTTGTGCTTCTTATTGTATGTATGTAAAAACTTTTTCCGCAACTTATTCGAGCGTCATTCAATTTATTTTTAGTGCCGTTTCGATTAATTTCAATGTGCGCACTCGTCCAGTCTGGTTTAAGGTGGTGAAGAGTCAGATCGCAAGAGTTCAGCGTGACTTCCTTGTGATCAAAATTCACAACGTGGGCGGGAAAGAACACCGTTGGAATAAACGACTTGAAGACCAGCTGCTGAATCGAAGCCATCAACGACTAGGCGGCGAGCGTCCGTTCACATATGTATCCGATAAACTTTAAGATGAGCAGTCCTTGTTATGCTAAACTACATCTGGCAGAAAGATCTCTGATCGGGAGATACGTAATTTTGACGAGCGTGGAACAACTTTTTAACTGCTGTTGTTACTAGATTCATCCTAATTTTGGGTGGTAGCACCTGTTTGGGTTCGAGTATCTGCAAATAGTGAAGCTCTATACAAAAATCAACAGTGTATTTTTATAATAAAATGACTAATACATTTTTCTAGCAAAATAATAATTAATTCAACACCAAAAAATATAAAAATATATTTTTATAATAAAATTACCCAAAATTAAAATCTTTTACAAACTTTTGTACAAAATATCTGTAGTTGAAAGAATGAAATTACGTACAATGTATTTCAATTTCGGCATTAAATAACCTATAGAGGTTGATATGCAGCTAAACAAACTCAACTAACCAAAAATCTATCCTTGTAGTAAAATTATCAAAAAAGCAAAAACAACCAACAATATATTTACCTGTAATTGAAGGCATAAAATTACGTTCAAAGTAGATTTAGTTGAATATGGGCGCGTGCTCGAGTGGTGAGAAAGTTCGCTTATCTGACCATGAGGCCTGGGTTCGAATGTCACTATGGGCTATTTGTCAGGAAGGTGAATTCTTGAGTACTTGGCAAGTACCTGAAAACCATACCACTGGCTGACCTAAGCCTTGTGAGTGGGTAAACGTCGATGGTCGCGAGAGCTCGAACAAACAAGTCATTGTGATCGTGACTTTAAGCGTCCTCTTGGAAAAATGATAGACTTTAAAAAAGTCGCTGCTCACGTATTCACACATCGTTCATTCAGCAATGAATTTGATCATTCTCAGCTACTGGCGTTTGTTTATATTGTATATAACACACTAAATCCTCTATCTAGTGTCAATAGCTCAGAGGTCGAATCGCTGACTAATGTCATTTTGGTTGGGTTTCAGTCTAAAAGTAAAAGTTTAACCGTACTGATGAGCTGTGATACAGCGAAACAGGTCTGTCTGCGAACGACTATAATCCTGTGTAAAAAGCAATCGGCTGTCTAACCGTACTGATGAGCTGTGATACAGCGAAACAGATCTGTCTGCAGATGACTATTTACGCTCACAGACCCTGATTGAGCACTCTGGAAGAATGGTAGACTTTGAAAAACAGTAGCTACTCTGGCATCTACGCATCGTTCATTCAGCAATGAATTAGAACACACTCAGCTACTGGGCGTGTATAATGATAATATACACGCTAAAAAGTTCGCCTCCTTCTACCGAGCCCCCGTAGCTCAGAGGTAGAATCGCGATTGGCGCCAATTCGGTCAGGTTTCAATCCTGGGTAAAAAGCAATCGGCTGTCTAACCGTACTGATGAGCTATGATACAACGAAACAGATCTGTTTGCGGATGACTATATATATATATATATATATATTTTACGATATTGGATGTGTTTAAATGTATATATAAATATAAATATGTATTCATCGTTACAAAAGCCATTAGTCATCCATAAATTTGACTTAACGATTGCAGGTTTCATAAAAAGAGAAACGTAATTTATCAAGGCGAAAATTTATAAAACGTACGCTAACTTTCAAATCTTCCACGGTAATTTTACGTCCAAAATCCTACTGCATATCGTCTTTCCTAACAAAATGCCTGCTATTACAATGTGAGATATTCTTTCACTTCCTGTCTGTGGATTTGCTATTACAATGCGTGATATTTAAAAACCACAGCAATTAAAAAAAAGAGGAAAAACAATATAAAGTTTGCGGTTTTGACATATGGGATGCCAGAATTTTAATATTTAATCACACTTTCTCCGATAATGTGTACATCGTCTCTTGGAGTTGTTTTTCTCTTCCGACCAGATTTTCCTTTACGTTTTCGACTGATGGATACAATTTGTCTCTTCACCTTAATGACACGACTGACAGCTGAATAGCTGAGACCAACAATATCCGTAATCTCTCTTTAAGGCGTGCAATTGTGTTCATGCAGCGAAGAAAGTTCGTAGACTTTCTTGGAGGAACGTCCCTCCCGGACAATGGCCGTAGGACAACTAATCGATAGTCAAAAAAATAGTGTCTGTGCGTGATAAAATCTGATGCAATCACGGATCTAATGATAAGTATCTCTACAACTTTTATCGATGTAGAATAAAAACTGCCATTTGTTGTATTTCGTTCCTTCTGTCCCTATATATATATATATATATATATATGATTCTGTCAATAATAAAAAAAATATACATAGAGTTTGTAAAAGTCCTTTTGGAATACAAAATGTGTCAGACATATACTTTCATTTTATCATGCAATGACCCGCTATTAGTCTGATATATATTTACCAGGTCATATTATCACATCTATCGCCCATCATATCATGTTCATTGTGGAAAATCATCCCAATTTCCATCATGTTTAATTGGTAAAGAGAAATTTCCACTCCACTGAGACAACATCTACCTGAGAACTGCTACATTGTGAAACAAACTCCCTAGAGGATACTTCCCTGACCACAATAATTTTAATCTACTCAAGTCCAGAATCGATCGATATGTATCCTACATATTATAATATGTGATTATTATTTTCACCTCCCTCATATTTTACAAAAATCTTGCTGTAACCCTCAAAGAAGGATCTTCAATGTAATCGATCTTATCGATCTTTCGCATCGATGTGACGTGGCTTTTCTCTGTCTTCTCTACAAATATTTTCATTGCAATTTCGCTAACGTGCCTCGATCACGTATATTTGAGTGTGCTCCTAGATTGGCATTTAGGTCCCACCCATTTACTGTTGAAAAAGTTAAATGTAACCGTCACTTCTATTCCAACAATTTATCTTCTCTCAGTTCCTGCTTGTGGATCTCCGTTTACTTGCTTCACTGATAGATTCTTCTTGTATGTGCCCTGTCCTTTCAGGAAGTAGGCGATCATGGTTTTCTGCATCTCCCTGTCCCTGGTGGTTCTTAGCGCGCTTTCTCCTGTTACACCACGCAACCCACGTTCCGTCATCCACCTGACAAGGTCCTTCAAATATGTTAGCCGCTGCTTTCCCCTCTATGTGGCCTGTTAGTATCAGGTTCTCCAAGCCCTCCTTCCTCATTGCATGTTCCAGGAACTTTAGCTGTCTCTTCCCGATGCTCAATATCAATTTCCTTTTCGTTTCCATCCTTTCCGAAACCTTATCATACAATCTACAAAATATTTAAATGCAATATCAATTGCCATCTTCCATCTTCTTGAACCGCGTTCATCTTTTAACCTTTTTCACTATCCCCCTGTATCCAGCTTTTTCTCTCACTGTAACCCTCTGTGCACTAGTGGCGGCCCCTCCTTTTTTGGTGTGAAATTATTAAAATATAAATAAATAAAATAAAAAGAAGAATTATCTTACTCAACGGGTTTCGTCCTTTGTGGGACTTTATCAAGGCATTATCATTTGGTTTTCTTCATATTGCCCTTTTGCAGATATACTCTATCTGAAATTTTCACCCCCTCCACACACCCCCTCCACACACACACACACACACATATATATATATATATATATTCTTCCATACCAAAGCATTCCTGAAACCGGCGATTGTTTGCATGTATTCATCTTATATTCGGTCTAACGGCAGAACGCTGAGAATTGAAATTAGTCTAAGAGAAGAAATTGATTTGAGGATGAATATGGGTTTGGTGGTTCTGACATGTGAGGTTATTAGATGATCGCTAGAGTTCAATTAAGGGTCAATACAATTTCTGGGAAAATTGGGAAAAGGTCCGATTTTACACGACATCACATAATCTCGAGGCGTTCTAATTGTAAAATCATTGTAAATATCAGGGAAAATACCGTTAAAAACGGTTAGCATCAAGTTCAAACTCCGATTGAGAAAATCTCCGTTCACATCGCACTATACTGTCGGAAAAGGCAATAATAGAAATACATTAGACATTTTTTTTTCTAATCGTGTCACCCCAAGCAAGGCATTCCACTGCCACTATAGCGCAGGGGGTTACATAGAGGGATTGGGTATAGGAAATGTCAGAAGGAGGGTGATAGACGATTTAGGATGTACATAGAGAGAGAGTTGGAGAGAGTGGGTGTGAGTTAGTGTGTTAGGAGGTGTCTATTGACCTTACATTTAAACTCCTGGAGGTTGTAGCCGTCGGGGAAGAAAGCATGCGGTAGGGAATTCCACAGGCGGGAAGTACGAGGAAAGAAGCTGTTGGAGTAGAAATTGCGGTTACATTTCATCGGGTTCACTGTAAAAGGGTGGGACCTAGTTGCCAATCTAGTATCTCGTGCAAATTCACATCTAGGGGGCACCAGTGTTTTAAGTTCGTCAGAGCAGAAGCCATGAAAGTATTTATAGAAGAGGCACAGGGAAGCCACGTCACGCCGGTGAGAGAGACACTGCAGGCGGTCAGCCAAGTCGGTATATATTCATAAAAATAGGTGTGAGTTTGTAAATCTGGGTTTCACGCTCTTTTGATCGTCAGAAAAACTGATTCATTTATTTTTTTTTAAATTGTGTATATGTAGGGCTGCGTATATTGGTGTATTTTTGTGGAAGTGGGAGGAAAATTTGTCGTCATGATAGCCGCAGACATACACATTTGTACCCTCATTGACGTGCGCAAAGACACACACACACACGCGTCCGCCTAACGGGGCTCACACAAACATATATGCGCACCGTACGGGGCTCGGCATATATATGTATATGTGTGCCTTTGCGCACATTCATACGCATTTGGTTGGTGTATTCGAAGAGTGTAGCGATGTCAACGCGCAGACGTACGTGTGATGGGGTCTATATGAAATTATGGTACGTAAAATTGCTATTATTTTATTTAAAGCTGTATTGTTATTTTTATTTCAGACTCGTTTATTAGCTGGTTTTTTTGTTCTTGCGCATATTTAAATGGTAGAAATTCTAATTTGTAAAGCTTGTTAGTTTTTATATGGGGTGGTATTAATTTTACTCCGGTAGAAAGGAGTAATTTACGTTAATGATGATTGCAGACTAATACGTTTATAGTAATATTTGATGATAATAACAGCTGTGGTTGCAAATAATTATTGTAAAGCGATAATAATGATTAGCAATGGTAGTGTAATTATAATAAAAATAAATGCAATTATTATGGTGGTAATTTGAACTAGAGAATAATTTATAGGTTTATGTTATCAGCGGTTCCTTTTCTTTTTTTTTATCCGTTTGGTATAAATTGTGATAATAGGTATTTATTTTTATGTCTGCATTTAAAAATTAGTTCTAATCTTATGCTAAGTAAGTTCTTTTGTTGGGTATAAGATATAATTGCTACTTTTTCATGTAGGCAATGTAGGCATTTTTATTTAATGTTATTGTAGACAGTTGCTTTTATCAGTATTTTCCTGCTTATTGTTGGTGAAATATTTCTGTCTTTTAACAGCTATACGTATGTGGATTGTGTAGTGCTGTTCAATATTTTCTGTTTTTTTTTTTTTTTAATCATATCACCTCGAGCAAGGCGATAACGCCACTGATGCGCAGGGGGCTACGTAAGAGTAAAAAGATTGGAAAAGAGAAAGCCGGAAACCACATCCTAAACAGGGAACAAGAGATGAGCCTCTTCACCGTTTCAATAGACGTGGGAGGAGTGTGAACCGGGCGATAGTTTAGTTTATCTACTCCAATTGGAAAACAAAGAAGAGAGTAAAATGATTGGAAAAGAGAAAACCGGAAACCGCATCCTAAACAGGAGACAAGGGATGAGCCTCTTCACCTGTTTAATAGACATGTTATACTGAAGATTTTAATGAAAATCTATTAATATAAACCCATTGTATTAACTACTACAGTATTTTAAAACATTATTTTAAGTAAATTTTGAAAAAAAAATCGTAAAAAAAGCATTTCATCTTAAGTCTTGCTGTGGTGCAGTGAATATCGGCTAGGAACGAGAAATCGGAGAGTCGAGTTCGAATTCCATTTACGTGCAAATACACGATATTAATCGTCCGGTTCTCTCTCTAGCTATGGGTTAAATAGCAGAACAGATTGGGTTCTATAGCCTTGGTTGCCAACCAGTCTACCGCAGAAAGTTATAACCTACTGCGGGAAAATTTTCTGCCCAGTCAGTCATGTCTCTTTTGATTTGATTATTACAGGAAAAAAATGTTAGAATCAAAGAAAAGAATGCTGACCCACTGAATCAGTCTCTAGGGCAATAAATGTTGTACTATTTTCCCACTAATGAACTGGAGGCAATAGATATGTCGTTCTACAGAAGGATACTGAGAATACCATGGACGGAACGTGTAAGCTACAGTCTGAATGAAAGTGGAAACAAAAAAGACATACTCAGAATAAGAGATAGACGGCTGAAATGTCTGAAACACATAATGAGAAAAGAGTGCTTGGAGAATTTAAAACTTACAGAGCATATCGAAGGCACTAAGATCAAAGCGAGGTAGGGAGCTACTTAACTGATGAGCTTGTGTGAATGGATGACGAAGCAGGGTTTGGGCGAGATGGCAAAAAGACAAAACTCACTAAAAGCTACAATAGATAGAATGTCATGGAGAGGTATGATCGCTCACATCTTGATCACATGAAAGAATATTTGTACTTATATTATTGCTGTTTTATTTGTTGGAAGCAATGATTCTGAGAGGACCATGTGAAGAATGTAAAAATAGATTTAAAGCAATCGATTAAAAAGTATAAGGAAATATGATTGATTTTTCTTGGTACTTTTACTGATATATACGAGACGTTGTCGGCCCGGTCTACATCGCAAACTTTCAGTAGAAGACCTGTTTCTCGAAGAGTTTTGATTTTTCTTCGGGTAGAGAACGTTTCAGTACATCCACATGTGATAATTACTAAATGAGGTAGGCAGTCTCGTCTCGCTCTACGTATAAGATATACACGCCACAAACTTTATAAAGTCCTCATGTAGCCCTATGCCCTATGGTAGTTTTAGATATTTTTGAATTCTATGCCTCTTCAGAATTCGACCAAGAATTCCGATTTCAATTTCGGCACCAATATCCATTACATTACTAGTACATTCATTAGTGAATTCATAAAAGATTACTTTTGAGTTACAGTTAATACGTTAGTCTATGTCTATACGTTACGGTCATGTCACGTTGAATACACCGGTTCCCGCTCGATCACCGAAGTTAAGCAACGTTGAACCTGGTCAGTACTTACGTGGGTGACCACTTGGGAATACCAGGTGCTGTTAGCGTTCACGGATGTGCGTTGTGGTGCGGTGGATGTCGGCTTGGAGGGGGAAATCGGTGAGCCGAGTTCCAATTTCAGTCGAGCACACTGCACTCACTTGCGCACTAGTACCCTTGGGAGAGGTTTTAATCCGTCCGTTCCCTCCAGTTATGGGTTAAATAACGCGGTAGGACTTGGGACCCTGCCCTTAAACAAATCCCAATGAGACTTGCTCCGTCAGGGAGGAAGCCCGCTCAACCCGACTAGGGTGAATGCGGCATACATACATACATACATATACGTTACACTTCGTTTACGTAGGCGATCATGATTATCCATAAATTCTATTTTATTCATTATCTGAAAATTGGCATGTATGCTTAGAAAATATATTTGAGTGGTTTCCCGTTACCCTTTTCATGGTTAGGAGTACAGTGTTTCCCCTCCTTTGGGCTGGTTGCCAGACAAGCCTAGAGGTTCTAGTCTGATTCGCTATTTAACTCAGAGGTTGTGGAGGCGGGAAGTGACCTATTCATATCTATCTCAATGACATTTGGAATTTGAACTCGGTTTCCGATTTTAAATACGGTACCGAAATAATTTATACTACCCGCACAGTCATTAGCAACTTTATAAAGGGTTTCCCAACCCTTAGTACGGTCAGTCAGTCAGTTAAGTGCCATACGTGATACACGCTTGGGCGATCATTTCTCTAAAGAGACATGACTGACTGGGCAGAAGATTATCCCGCAGTAGGTTTCCATTACTTTCTGCGTAGACTGGTTGCCAGCCAAGGCTATAAAACCCAATCTGTCCTGTTATTAAATCCATAACTGAAGGGAAGAGATGGATTAATACCTATCTCAAAGGTATTTGCGCGTAAGTGAATGCAATGAATTCAACTGGAATTCGAACTCGGCTCCCTGATTTTTCGTTCCGAGCCGATATCCACAACACGCATCATTACAGTCTAGCAAAATAAATGATATTGTGTAATGAGTTTAACCTTGACTGAGTTCTTTGCAATCGTAGCTTTTTAGCCAAGATCATGAAAAAGCCATTAATTGTCCGAAACGTTATGAAAAAATAACAAAGATGAGATTACACGTCTGAATAATTCGTGTAATAATGACAATGGGTCATATAAAAAATTTAGCTAATGTGGTTAAGCTCTTTGTGGTGCAACTTATTGCAAGGTATTCTTTCACTAACTTGAATATTTCATGTACCAATTTTGGCTGTGTCAAATTTTAAAAAAATATAACATTGATTTAATCGAATACTGAACAATAAGTATGCATAATTTCACCTGTATTCTGACAATGCACATATTAACACTTTACACCTATGTAAATATCTTCAATACAGCCAAAGATTTTCATATACTTCATACTACCTGGTGCAACACTATCTTTTCTCCTTCATTTGACATTGTGCCATATTAAAAAAGCTTGGTAAATATTACACTGATTTAGGACAATTTCGATGTACTGAATCCAAAAATAACATTGGTTTTGCTCAATCAGGTCAACTTTCTGAATTAAGCGACATCATTTCTTTTGACATTTTCATTTACATGTACGAGTATTTTCACTTTATATGATACAAAATTCTTTTATTTCTTGAAATAAACGAACTTTGAATAGTTTGTATGCATCAGTGTATGACTAATTGGTATTTTTTTTTATTTTGGTATTAAACTTAGTGATCAGAATAAAGCTTAGGAACCACATATGGTATGCAATGCATGCACCAAATATCTGCGTCAATGGACCAAATGCAAGAAGAGTTTTCTGAAGTTTGGGATTCTTATGTCTTGAAGAGGGCCGACAAATCATGGCACTGACTGCTACTTCTGCACCATTGATGTGACTGGGATCAACAGAAAGAACCGGAGCAGCCTCAAGTATCTTGATCTTGAATCAGTACGTCTTCCTGTAGCACATTGGGATGAAATTATATGAAATGGGCGTGATAAAAACCTAATGCAATCACAGATGAGGCAATATTTTTCAAGACCAAACAAATTTCATCATACACCCTGAAAATAGATTCATATTACTGCACACCACTGCAAATGGCCAAATCTAAGGAAAAAAACAAACAAACCAGAAATCGATTACACCCTGTCACTCCACTAGGTCATAAACTGACCATTTTGAAAGAAAGGAACAAAGCAATTTTTTCAGTTAATTTGCACAAGACTGTATGTATCATCATTTAGCATTTGAAAAAGTCCAGTCAAAAAGCCTTGTCGAGAATTTACGGCTATATAATCCTTTTAGAGTTAATATTTCCAATGACTTTCTAGTATACTTTCTCTAATTCATAAATCCCACATATTCGTAATACAAGATTATATGTATATATATATATATATTGCTGTCAAAAAAGTGTGCGTTGAGCGTTGAATAAACGTCCATAGGATTTTACTTCCCCAAGCATAATTATAACCCTCTGTCCTCACAATCAATCGACCTTTCAGTCAATTTGAACGAGAACCAGGCATATCCGCGAAGATATACCTTGAAGCAAAATATTCCCAACACAAATCTATTAGAATTGACGGCCAATTTGTAGTCGCTTTTGATATTAGCAGAATTGACCCAGTTGTGCGTGGTAGGCGCATGCGTAGATGCAGGCTTCATAATAAATAAGAACGAAATAAATATCGCCCGCTAAAGCAGAAATTCACACACGGATAAAGAGAAACATTTCATATTCAGTAACATATTTGCAAAAATGTTCCCGTATACGCACACATACATGTTGAAAGCTGAAGACATATTTATTTAAAGTTGATTAAATATGAAATAAGTTTGAAAATACCTAAATTTAATATATGTCGATATTTATTTAGCTTCAGACATTTTAAGGTAGTGGAATAATGTGGAGTTATGTTTCTATTTTTAAATTATATGATTGTTTTGTTTTCATTGGTTGGGTAGCGTCACGGCTATAAACCATGTCGTCCATATTTATATTCAATTCTTGAAATGTTGGTGTAATTTAAATTTGTATTAAAAAATTAGGCATATTAGTGTATTCTAATACTATTATGATTATGAAAATCTTGGAAGTGAATGCGTAATATCAGATTACATAATCTGCAAATGTTTAGATGGAACATATATATATATATATATATATATATATATATACCTTTTCATTACCTTTTCATGTACCTTTTCATGACCCCCCCTAGGTAATATTTACACTCAAATAGATGGTCTTGCGATGCGATCTTTAGGTTCCTTTTTTTTCGAATTATTATTTGATATATTTAGAAAATAAAAAACTTTCTATATATGTAAGCTACATAGATAACATTTTCATTTTAGCTAAAAATATTGATCAAATTACACATCTTAAAAACAAATTTTAAAGTTACTCCGTCCTCAAGTTTACATTAGAAATTAGTATTAAAAATTCCATTCCTTGATGTATTCATTGATTCCAACATCTAGAATTACTACGTCTTTATATAGGAAACCAACTAGCATAAACTTGTGCCTTCATAACTATAATAGTGAATTCTCTCAACCATATAAGTTATCTGCCATAAAAAACTTAAATGAACGCACAATGGATTTCCTAACTCTGTCAATAAACAAAAAATTAAAATGTATCTCAATAAACTTAATAATACCTCTAACAATATTGGTAATATTAATAATAATAGCATACATCAAAATAAACATAACACTATTAACTTATATAATTGCAACCAAATGCATAATAATTACAAACATGATGAAACGACACTCAAAAACATAATAGGTAGAAATGTTAAACCAATTAATAATAATAAGCAAATTAAGCTCATTATATATTATAAAAAAATTACAAAATTAAAATTAACTTCATAGTCACTAAAAGCCCTACAATCACACAACTAAATACTCTACAGAAAACCAATGTAGTGTATCAATTTACGTACCCGTTCAGAGATTGTATCTCTGATTCTAATAATAAATACCTAATATACTACGTATATTGGTTTTACTACAACCACGCTCTTCCGTAGACTAACCTGCCACCTTTCTGACCATAGTTCAATTACACAACATTTCTTAGAAAAACATAGCCATGTATGTACTATTAAACAGATTTTAATCGATAATACACACATTAAAAAAAAAACCTTCAGATGTTAAAGGCCATCTACATTAAATCAAAGCAACCCACACTCAGTAAATCACATTTCAATCTAGTCACAACATATTACATTGAATTGAGACATATGGTTCAAGATAATATCATCTTTGATGATCGATGTTTTTTATGTCAACATCTCTGAAACCACTCTGAAGATGGCTCACGTGAGCCGAAATCTTTGAACCTGCGTAATAAAAAATATCCAAATTTTGGTCAATTTTTGTCTTTATTTCACCAGAAATTAAAGACAAAATACGAAGTTCAGAACGGTTCATGATTAAGCATAATAAAAATTCATTGTCTTTTATATTTAACAAAATATGTTTAGATAATTATCTGCTGCCTCAATACACTATATATATATATATAAAATAAAGTAAATTTCGATGTTCAAATCAGTTGTATGGCCAGTTCTACATGAAATCCTTTAGAGAAATTTCACGTCTCATCGGCAACTTCATTTCAAGTCAAAATTTAAAATTTTACTTTATTTTATAATTGGCTCTGTAATTTAAATATTAATTACATCGAGCCCTCCACCTTGATCATTTTTAAATATTAATGTAATTAATATTAATTAGGATCCGTTCTTTGCGATTTACCTTCCTGCTTTTTTCTTTTGGATTGAAGTTTTATATATATATATATATATATATATATATATATATATATATATATGGTGTTTTTGTATTTATATCAAATATTTTCTACACAATCAATATTCTACACATACTTCTGTATACTGTCTTCTAAGAAAAAAGATATTTTATGTAATGTAGGTTAATTCTTTTGTATAATAATGGATTCTAGAAGAATGACTTTTCTTTTAAGCTAGTTGTGTATAGAAATTAGATGTGATCTACTAATATTTGCCGTATGTTGATATTTGTATTTTGATAAACCACTCACATACCCTTATTAAAAAAAGAAAAGAAAAAACAAAGAAAAAATACGAATTTGTTTATGGATTCTGATAATCTCTTGGAGATTGCATCTTCAATAGCAATAAAAATGGCATTAAGTGTTACATTAGTCACACAGTAAACACACTTCCTCGTAGATTTACTTGTCAATTGTTGAAAGTTAATGTTAATTCGTGGACATATAAATCATCATATCAACGAGCAAACAACTAATAAAACAGTCAGTTAAGTGCCATTGGGCGATCATGACTCGAAAGAGACATGACTGACTGGGCAGAAGATTATCCCGCAGTAGGTTGCCATGGCTTTCTGCGGTAGACTGGTTGCCAACCAAGGCTATAGAACTCAGTTTATCCTGTTATCTAACCCATAACTGAAGAGAAGAGACGGATTAATACCTTTTCCAAAGGTATTTGTGCGTAAGTAAATGCAAGAAATTCAACTGAAATTCGAACTCAGCTCCCCGATTTGTCATTCCAAGCCGTTATCCACTGCACCACAACGCACATCCTTAATAAAACAGACAAAAATACAGCACTTATTGTAGGATTTGTTTTTTCTGTTTGCTAACTTTTGCAAATTATTTAAAGATAGAATATATTTTTGGATAATAAGTATTTTTTCAGATAATAATGATTTACTGATACAAGTCTTCTAATAAAACTATAGCAGGGTAGAGAAAAGCTGGGTTACTACATATTCGAATGGTATTTGTACGTAAGTGAATATATCGAGCCCGATTAGAATTTGAACTCGGCTCTCCGATTTCCACTTCCGAGCCTTTATCCACTACACCACCTACATATACATGCTTACTGCACGTGGTATCCCCAAGCTGTCACAATAAACTGTAACCGAGAGCAAGGACCCTGGGAGATTGGAGGTTTCGAGGAGTTTGGGACCATCTCTTAATTGTTGTTGTTTCCAGGTCTACCCTCATTCTGGGTGGCAGCAACTGTTAGGGTACCAGATACTGGTAAATAGTGAATCGCCAAACAAAAACAAAATAATATACAATTATAAAAATATGTTTTTATAGTCAAAATATTTGCAGTACATTTTTAGATAAAAAAACCAGCAATACATTTTATAGTAAAATGACCGACAATATCTATTTTTAGCAAAATGACCAACAATATATTTTATCTGAAGTTGAGGGCGTTCAAAATATTTAAATTTCAGCATTAAACAACTCATATAGATTGATATCCTCCTAATGAAAATCAACAAAAATATATTAATATATACCAACTATATATTTTATAGTAGAAATACCAACAATACATTTTATAGCAAAATAACCAACAAGACATTTCATCTGTAGTTGAAGGCATACAACTACGTTCAAAATATATTTAGCTGAAGACATAAATTTGTGTTCAAAATATTTTTATTTCGACATTAAAATAACCCATAGAGAAAAAAAAAACTACCGCAACCTTCACTCATCTAAGTACTAACCAAGCTGGACGTTGTTTAATTTCGGGTATCGTACGCGATCCGCTGTTTCACCGTCATATAGCCGTAAGCTCTCCTTGCAATGAAAGAATAAACATTTTAGAAACAATTATTATGTAAATAAAACAATCCATATGAAATATAAATACACAACCCATATAAAATATCTTTCTCCCAATGAGACTGTATATTGAAATGAACATAAAACATGTATCTCATAGATATTTGTTAAACTGAGCTACTCGTCCCGAAGAGTCCATGTTTGAACATTGGAGTAACCAATGTGAATCAGATTGACTATCAAGTGCTTGCCCGACAAAATCGCTAACCGTCATTCCAATTCGTAAGGTTCTCTGATAACCAGCTTAAAACCCTAAACAGAACTCATCATTTCTTAAAGGAGGCACATTGAAAATATAAATATTTTCTGTTTTCTATAAAAACAAAAAACAAACAAACAAAAAAAAAAAAAAACAAAAAAAAAACGACGAAGATTATTTGCGATTGCTGAATCCCCATAAACTATTTATGGGTAGTGAGGGATATTTTCAAACGAAAACTGATAAGAGGTACACGTCACGCAAGGTAAGGTTGTTATTTTGTCTCTCGTTAGTCTAGAAATAAAATTATCTTACTAGAAAAATATATCGGTATAGATGATCTTAAACAGAAATAACTTAATAGATTTATGCTAGATTAAATTCATTATTCAACCAAGTTTTAATAAATCTTCCTTTATCTTTCGCGTGTGTTTATCTACTTCTTTTATTAAATATTCACCCAGTACATGACTCAAGAGCCACTTAAGGTAGAGGGTTACTGAAAGAGGTTGGGGCATGGATGAAAGAGAACAAAGTAAGTGTAGATTATGAGAGTATGTAGGACAGATAACTTTGGACTTGAAGTGGTTAAGAGCGTAATAATCGGTAAAGCACCCCCTCTGGAGTTGGTTCTACAAAGTATTAATTTTTCGGGAAAAATCTGTCTGAATAGAACTTTCTTCTTATCAATGGAATACGAATGAAATGAGGATGATTCGATGTTGTGTGCGTGGCATACGAGTTTTAGCTGTAAAGGTCTGAACTGGTGAAAGTAAGAAAGTAGCTTGTCTTAACATTCTCTTGAGTTACATTCCTTAAAACCAATATTTATTTGCTGTCAGTTCGTGAGCACATCAGATTCTTATTTCATGTCACGTGTCCCATCAGGGTTTGGCAAATCATGGCTCTCGGAATTTACTGTATTTGTTTTGCTTTAAAATTCTTTTGATTCGTTATCATCCCTCTTTACTCTACCATCCATTTAGACAGATATTGTTAGGTAGATTACTTGTCGTTTCACTCTTCTTATGCTTTCATTATACATTGTGAGTATTAAATTCTCTAGATCTTCTTTCCTCAATATCTATCCAATAAATATTTACCGTCTTTTTATAATTGTAAGTATATTGCTCATATTTCCAGTCAATAGTATCAGCCGATAGAACTATAACTGTCGTTTCACGTCACTTCTTCATCTGTGAAGAGATTGTCCAATATTAACTGCCATATAGGAGATTAGATACTATATAACATTTAAACATTCCTGAATGCATGTACGCTATTTACACTGTTCGGACTGTTGTCCTCATCTTTGATGACATATTCACGATTTTTCGGCCATTGTACGCTTCGACCTTCTTCAGGAGATTGGATGACTGATACTGAGACACTTCGAAGTGGCATGTACGAGAACAATCTACACTAGTGAGTGAAATAAAGGGTTCATTTCGAAATTCTAATCACCCGGAGAAGATCGGAGCATGCAATGGTCGAAACGTTGTGAATATAGCATCAAAGATGAGGACAACAGTCCGAACAATGTAAATAGTTTAAATAATTACAATACATCTCAGAAATATAGACAAATTCTTAATTTTTTTCTATCGAACTTTTCTTCCTCTATCTTAATTCTTTGCTTAGTTTATGGAAGGTGCATTTCATTATTTCCATGCATCCCCGGATTGTCATGTCACCTATTCCGTCGTCTGTTATGGCACTAAGTCAGTCAGTGAAGTGCCATACGTAATACACGATAGGGCGATCATGTCTCGAAAGGGACATTACTGACTGGGCTGAAGATTTTTCCGCAGTAGGTTGCCATTATTTTTTGCAGTAGACTGGTTGTTAACCAAGGCTATAGGATCCAATCTGTCCTGCTATTTAATCAATAGCTGGAGGTAGAAGCGGTGAATTAATACTTTTTCCAAGGGTATTTGCGCGTAAGTGAATGCAACAAATTAAACTGGAATTCGAACTCGGCTCAACAGGAATCCGAATTATGGCATTACTCGAATATAATTAAATTTCTAAAGTTTTTTAAATTTTAAAATATCCTAAGGGCCTAATCAGGTGGATGACAGAACGGCGGTTGCAAGATTTTACAGGAGAAAGCGTGCTAAGAGCCACCAGGGATAGTAAGACGTGGAAGGCCATGATTGCTTACGTCCTGAAAGGCCAAGGCACATAGAAGAAGAAGAAGAAGAAGAAGAAGAAGAAGAAGAAATGTTGTTTATATTATCGGTTGGTTCTTCTTTACTAATAACAATGGATTCTGTTTCCTTACACTTAAAATGTGGTCGTTTCGTCTAGCTTTCCTTTCGTCCCTTTAATAATTATTTCATTTTTCCTTCTAAATTTGCCATCAATAGTGTCATCTGCTCTGTCTGTGTTAAGATTATAATAAATAAATCATGGTGGGTTTTAGCGTTCTGTTAGGATCGTCTCCCTATATAGGTTCAATAAATACGGTGAGACAATGCATAGCAAAAAAGGTAGATTTGAGTCCAGCTTATACAAAAGTAAAAAAAAATAAACATCGGTCTGGTTGGCACCAGAAACAAAAAGGAAAACTTAAGTCCGGCTTATACAAGAATAAAAAACAAAGTTGGAGGCCCGGTTTGTACCAAAATGGAAAAGGTAGTTTTAAGCCTGCCTTACACTAGAATAAAAAAGATAGATTTCGGTCTGGTTTGCACCAGAATAAAAAAAAAGGTAAGAATAAGTTCAGTTTATGCAAGAATAAATATGGTTGATATATATATTCTTTTTGTACAAGAGTTTAAATGGTTGACATAAATAATTACCATAATCCGATTTGCACAAGGCCTAAAAATGTGAACTTAAATCTGGTTTATGCAATATGCAAAATGGTAGATAAAGGTCTAGTTTGCACGAGAATTAAAATGGTAGTCATATGTTCAACTTACATAGAAATTAAAGTACTAGGCTTAATTCCGGTTTTTACTAAAGTCGAAATGAATGACAATTGTCTGAAAATTAAAAGGAAGGTATAAGTACAAAAACAGATAGTTCCTTTTGGGTGGGAGTTATCCCACTCTATGGGGATCCAGTCGGCGTAGTTTTGAACCCCAAAGTTTCGAATTCGGTTCGTTGATTTCATTGTTCGATGAACTCTTTACCTCCAGATAAAGAGATATGTCAGCGCACAAATGATATACGTGGTATGTCCAAAATGTATCCAACCATTTTGAATATCTCGAGAAACCTTGATCTATCCTAGAAACTAAACAGAGAATCCCTTATTGCATATGTGGGAAGAGAAATCTTCTGAATTATTGGAAATGAAATGCTATCGAGTGAGGTTCCATACCAGTCATGAGCAGCCGTTTGACTTTTAAAATAGCTTGCCTAATTAGTGAACACTGGACAATATCATCAAAGATGAAGGAAAAACTTGAATCAGCTAAAATGTGTTTCTACAGAAGGATGCTGCGGATGTTGTGGACCAAGCATGTGAGCAATGATGAGTTTTTGGAAAGGATGGAAACAAAAAGGAAATTAATATTGAGCATCAGAAAGAGACAACTAAAATTCCTGGGACATGCAATGAGAAAGGAGGGCTTGGAGAACCTGATACTAACAGGCCAGATATAGAGAAAAAGAGACAGAGGAAAGCAGCGGATAACATATTTGAAGGGCTTAAGCAGGTGGATGTCTGAACGGGGGTTGTGTGGTGTTACAGGTGAAAGTGTGCTCAGAGCCACCAAGGATAGGGAGACGTGGAAGGCCATGGTCGCCTGAGTCCTGAAAGGACAAGACAAGAAGAAGAAGAAGAAGAAGAAGAAGAAGAAGAAGAAGAATTTAGTGTGGGAAATATTCTTTATTAAAAATTCGTTTGCTCATTTATTCACTCATAATTTTCATACATAACTACATACATAAACAATGATTATTAACGATTCTTAAATTTTGTAACCTTCCCTTGTAGCTAATAATTTCAGTATTTTAAAACAGTGTCGATTTTTTATCGGTATTATCTCATGCCATGCAGTAAAGCCACTAAAATACAAGGAGTTACAGAGTGTAGAAGAATTAGGAAGAGAAACATTAGTAATAAGTGGGAAGAGGAAAGAGTAATCAGAAGAACAGTAGATAGCAATTGACATTGCATTTAATCTTTTGCAGATGGAAGTTGGCTGCAAGGTATTTTTTTTAAATCGTATCACCCCGAGCAAGGCGGTAACGCCACTGATGTGCAGGGGGCTACGTAATAGTGAAAAGATTAGAAAAGAGAAAGCCGGAAACCACATCCTAAACAGGGAACAAGGGATGAGCCTCTTACCCTGCTCAATAGACGTGGGTGGAGTGTGAACCGGGCGATAGATAGATCTATCTACTCCAATTGAAAAAAAAAAAGACAAAATGAGAAGATTGGAGAAGAGAAAGCTGGAAACCACATCCTAAACAGGGAACAAGGGATGAGCCTCTTAACCTGTTAAATAGACGTGGGTGGAGTGTGAACCGGGCGATAGATAGATCTATCTACTCCAATTGAAAAAAAAAAGACAAAATGAGAAGATTGGAGAAGAGAAAGCTGGAAACCACATCCTAAACAGGGAACAAGGGATGAGCCTCTTAACCTGTTCAATAGACGTGGGTGGAGTGGAGCTGGAAGAGATTTCCACAAGCAAGAAGTGCGAGAAAAATGTTATTTTAGAATTTACGGTTATATCTAGCCAACTCAACTGTAAATTGATGAGATATCTACGCCAGTCTAGTAATGCACTTAAATTAAAAAAATCTAGGTACCAAAATGAAGAGCTCAATTACGATGAAAGTATTTATAGAAAAGGCAAAGGGAGGCAAATCTACGGCGGTGGCAAAGTAACTGAAACCAAGCCGCCACATCAGGACTAATAATATTGCCGGATCTTCTTTCGATTTTATCAAGGACTTTAAGGTTAATAGCAGGGACACCGGATCATATTCGGCAGCAATATTCTAAGCATGGACGAATAGTAGATCTATGGATAAAAATTCATGCATATAATGCTTTTTTATTTTAGAAACAGAAAATGTTCATAATTTATTCTCTGGAGAAAAAAAATATTTTTTTTTTCTAAAATCTTTTGTTTGATTTACCAAATGAATAAATTGGAAGCAAATCAACCATAAAGTTTGAATTGTGTGTTAATCAGACTCATATTCTACTAAAACTTTGTTCTTTTAATTAAAGGAAAAATATTTTCTTCAAAGGAAAACAATTTTTTTTCAATTTCTAAGTCAGATGCTTACACGTATTGTCTTCTGGCGAAGGGGTCGCTATAGTGACTGCAATGAAAATGACATTGAATTTTTTTATTAGAGAAGTTCACCTAATGACGGACTGTATTTCATGCATCCCAATGTTCGAAAAAAGTGTTTCCAATGCCTGTATACTGAGTGACCATCGCCGTCTCGCACAGGGTTGTTTGGTAAAACATCCCATCAATCAGGTCTGTCAGCTCCATTACAGACCAGATATGACCTCTTGCAATTTCTGTCAGTTTGGCAAAACTAAAACAGGTGTAGAAACGGTGTATTTTGTAGTGCGTCCACGTCGCTACCGAATGTCAAGGTTTAAAGAGGGTTTAACGTCAATACCGGGCAAAAATTGTCTAAGCCCTCTCGGCACTTCCCCTTTTGAGGCGCCGGGCAATAAGCCCAGTTCCTTCTTGAAGGAGATATACAGCCTGGGGAAAAGGCCCCACTGGGCAGCTTGGGCTTAATATATTTTGTAACTCTATCGCATAGGCTTTTGTCTGCTCGAGGTATCTAGGTATTTACCCTGGTCTTCCCACTGTGACGGGATGTGTCACAAGGTCGTGTTTAACGTGACGAACCCGAACGCACACACCTGGACATGGTCAAAAATTGCCCAGCCCTTGCAAAGGTCAATAACACCGGCATCGGTATGACTACCGATTCTCACTCTTTAATACCATGGGGAGGAAACAGTCTCGGACAGCTGTTTCCAGGGATCGGGCACTTCATAGCATTTATTTTCTTCAGTTGTGTCTCTGGGTGCAGACAAAGCCACAACCGAATCGTACTCTGTCCGAAAAGAGGAACAAGACGGAGAGATAAGGTTTCTTATCAGCATCAGGTAAGTATGGGAACTGCTGAAAGGGATTTGATGGCATAAATAAGGTTAAGGACTAAAGAGTAATTGGAGAGACAGTTGATGAGGAAAAATGGAATGGACACTAGTTTACATGCATGAGGCGATAAGAGAATTAATTTGAATAGATTATGTTTTGTTAATATAAAATACCTGCATATTTACCAGAAATGCCTCATTTATTTTTAAGGACTAAAGGAAATTGGAGAGACAATTGATGACGAAAAGTGGAATGGACACTAGTTTACGTGTATGAGGCTCTAAGAGAATTACTTTGAATCGATTACGTTTTGTTATTTCTTATATAATACATCTCTTTACCCACAAATGCCATGTCGCTAGCCTATGGTTACCGTATTATTCTTTCCATGAAAATGGGATATTGCTTCGATATCTGAGCTAGAGCTGATAAAACCTCACTTTTTAGTCCAAAATAGTTTACGCGATGTTGTTGAAAGAAGTATCAAATGTCTAACTATACTCTGTTACTATTTCCATAACAAATGTTTAGTTAAGTTCCATTCTTTAGTTCCATCATTTCAGACCTTTATCGTTAGATCACGCCATGCTGCTTCAACCGAGTTGAATCACCCCTATTTCTCCAGTGTTCAAATTATAAGGAAAAAGTTTAACTCAGATAGCTTTCTTACCATGAACTACCGCCTAATAGATGCTTCCCTGAACACCACAATATTAATCTCTCCTATAAAGGGTTGTTATCAAACTTTTTCCTTATAATCTTCACTTCCGACAATTTTCTTAGATTAATGAACCTCATTTATCGTAACCATTTCAAGAATAAACTACTATTTTGAATGGCTCTTGAGCCTTGTATTAGGTGAATTTAGAATAAAAAACCAACTAGGCGTAAACAGCCTTATACAAGTACTTAAACTATTTTCCTGGAACTTTTATATCCAAACAAATAAAGTATAAAAAAAATGCGGAAATATGTGGGGACAAGTGAGAAAAATCGAAGAACGTAGAAATTAGGATGGATAGAAAGGAGGTGTCAGAAAGAGGGACGACGTGGCTGAGGCGTCTTTTGAATTGCCCGTTTTCAGATAAGATCCGGGTAACATCCGAAATGGGAAACATTAATTAGAAAATTATAAATTGTTTTGGAAATTGGTAAAATATCAAAGCGGGAATTCATACTGGGCCTTACGTGACCGATATTTATTTGCAATAAACAGCGACCTTTACGTGTTATTTCAAGGACATAGGCGAATTCACCGTCACTTGTACAGAGAAAAACAGTCAATAAAGACAGGCTTAGTACACCATGATGCTTCTTCACTAAATTTTGAAGATGAGGGCTGTGAAATGTAATTGATATGAACCCAAACAAAAAAACAAAAACAAAAAACAAATACTAAAAAAAAAAAAAAGAAACAATCGTCTCAATTTATATTGTGCACGCATGTATACAGAATTAATATACAGATATACACTACCGGCCATAATTATTAGGCCACCCCAGTGTTAAAAAAAATGATGCATTTCATACTATTTTTTTAGTATTTATTGCCAAGTAAATAATTGTAAATGAAAACAGAATGGTTCTTTTGTTAATACTGCACAATGACATGTGCATCAAATGAATTTATAAATATTTAATAATTACCTATATTGCAGTTTTATCAATGAAAGAATGAAGAAAATTTGGAGTGATTCGGACTAGTTCATCTTGGCTTCCTTGCCTTGTAAAATTTTGCAAAGTAATAATAACAAAAGAACCATTCTATTTTCATTTAGAATTATCCACTTAAAATAGTATGAAATACATCATTTCTTTTAAAAACTAGGGTGGCCTAATAATTATGGATCGTAGTGTACATATTTATACATTTTCTAAACATATACTGTTAAATATAAGAGACAATGAATGTCTATTATGTTTAATCATGAGCCGTTCTAAACATCGTATTTTGGCTTTAATTTCAGTTGAAAATAAAGACAAAAACTCTCCAACACTTGGATAATTTTTAATTAAGTTGGTTTTAAACTTTCGGCTCACATGAGCCATCTTCAGAGAGGTCACAAGGACATTAACATAAAAACACCATCAGCGACGATTTTATCTTGTGTTGACATAAAACTTTCCTAAGCAATGATAACAGTTACCAAAAATAGCAAACGCAGTTCGCAAATTTGTAATGCGGTTCTATGACGTCACACTGCGTGAAAGACCGAAATGATAACAGAACCATATATTCAAATGCAATGTAATGTGTTTTGACCAGATTTAAACGTGATTTTATTAAGTGTGGCTTGTTTGGATTTGATGTAGATGGCCTCCAATATCTGAAGGCTCTTTTTACTGTGTGTATGAGTGAGGATTATTGTATTGTTGACTAAAATCTGTCTGATATTACCTACATGGCTATGTTTTTCTAAGAAATGTTGTTTAATTGTACTCTGATCAGAAAGGTGACAGGTAAGTTTATGGGAGAGCATGGTTACATATAAACATACTTACCAATGTACGTAAAAGATACAATTGTAATATATTTTACAATGTTTTTATACTTACACTTTAAACACCTACACGTGTGCTAGCGCATAAAAGATTTTTGCATTTTGGTGAAAAAATCACTTGTTAGTTATTTGTCGTACGTCGATCATGGTGGGCATAATATATATTCGCTGCTAAGAAGGTCGGTTCTCTCTGTAGGGCCAGAATGTTTTTTCCCGTCTGAAACCATCCTGCACATATATAAATCTACCATCCGCCTGTGCATTGAATACTGCTGCCATATCTGATCGGATGCTCCTGCTATCCACCTAGGGGTTCTTGACAAAATCCAACGGAGAATCTGTAATGTGATCGATCCCAACTTGACAGCTCAGATACAGTCACTTTCTCACCGGCGCAATGTGGCTTCCCTGTCTCTTCTACAAATACTTTCACGGCTTTTGCTCCGATAAACTTAGCTCACTGGTGCCTCCTATATATGAATTTACTCGAGCCACAAGATTAGCAACTAGGTCCAACCCTTTTAATGTGAAACAAATAAAATGCAAACGCAAATTTTACTCCAGCAGTTTCTTTTATCGCACTTCCTGCCTGTATAATTCTCTTCCTTTTACTTAAATACAGAATTTAAATGTAAAGTCAATAGTCATCTCCTATCTAACTAACCTGCATCCTCTCTTTCATGCTCCTTTCTCAATCCACTACACTCTCATCAGTATTCTTATCATTTTCTTACTCACTTCCTGACACCCCCTGTAACCTGTCACTCTTTCTCATAACTTTCTTAGCTTCGGGATTAACTGTTTGTCCACTTCGGGTCAGGGTAGACCTGGGAACAACAGCAATTAAGAGGTGGTTCCATGATCCTCACAACCTCCCAATCAGAAGCCTTGCAATTTACCGTCATACTCAGGACCAGTATTATTTGAATTCATCTTTCATTGTAGCGTTATTTTCTTGGCAAAGAAGATAGATTTGAACTTCTTTCTAAATATCAAAGGCAGCATACGTTTAAATTTCTTATGCTGACTACAGAAGTCCCTGCAATCTCAAATTGGATTTATTTGACTTTTGGTTTGTGTTTTAACAGCTTTTCTTTTAATGGAATAAAATTGTTTAAAACTTTGTTTCATTATCTACACTCAGACATAGAGAAAAGAAAAAATTACTACTTAAATTACTCAGCATCAGAAACAAAACCTAATATAAATTCAAAAGCTAAAAGAAAAGAAATATTTAGCTCTGTATATCCTGGCATGTCGGACACTAGGCATTTAAAAAAGTAATCAGTGATGGCATTCTAAGATGATCTTTTTATTTCATGTGCCGTCTCATTTCAGGACGTACAACCAACCCCTGGTTCCAAGAACATCCAAAGCGACTGTGGACATGGAAAAACCCAAGAGGAGAAATTAAAAGCCAAATGAACTACAGAACCATCAACAAGAGATTCAGGAATGCAGTTGTACACTGAAAAACCTATCCAAGTGTTGACTGCGGAAGCGACCACCTCCCGGTTATATGTAACAGAAAAATGAAATTTCCGAAATTGAAGAAGTCTTTCGCAGACTCAAAAATGCAATGCAGCAGAATCTTAAACAACTCGAACCTGCAGAAAAAAATATACGGACAGTGTGAAAAAGAAAAAAGAAAAAAAAAAGAATACGAGGGACAAATTGGAAACGAAAACTAAAAATGGGACACATTAAGAGAAGTTTTAGTGACATCAACAAACGACCATCATCTCAAAGGAAAACGGAAGTAGAATAAAACTAAGTGGATCACAAATGAAACTTTCGACATGATGCAAAGAAGACCAAAAACAATGCCAAGACAACGAAGGGAATACAGGAAACAACACAAGCAATTGAAATGCTAAACCAGGATTTCTTCAAAAGCTTTCATTTGTATCTGGCAGTTTTAATTTTACTTTTAATTTTAACTTGCACAGTTTATGATTTTACCAATTTAATTCTGGTAGGGGTATATTTGAATTTATACTAAGTTCAAACTTAATAGATAATATCATATTGTCTGTACTCTCAGGGTATGTGTCTGCAGCTAATCCTACACCCGACACCGCTATTTTTGCCCCGATTCAAAATTTCTTTCTTTAAGCCATTGCGAATGACAATAATGGGAAGAGGAGGAATCGTCTTAAGTTAATTCGTCAAGCAACACTCTATTCCTAAATATCAACTTCTCCTTGCCGATATTCTATGATCGAATCCATTAATTTTTCTTTTCTTTGAGTTTGTTGTTGTTATTTTCAATAAGAGTAGATAGGTCTATCTCTAATCCGGTCCATACTCCTTCACATTATTGCATATAAGTAGACGCTTATTCATTGTTTTATGCTTAGGAAGGGATTTCCTTTTTTGAGGCCCTAATAAGGTTCGCTGACATATTTGGTGATACGACTGGCTGTTTGCTAAGACTCCTCATATTGAGAATATCAAATTGACAGTTTTCTTCTAGCTACATTTCGACTGGTAGTTAGGAACCCGAATTCTTGGGTAGCGCCTAGAGAGGCTGCTCTGAGCAGCAGCCGTATAATATCGGGGTTCTTGCAGTATCTTGTCGCACAGGACAAGGTGTCCCTGAAAGCTCTTGGTGTGCAACTCTTAGGCTACACTATGCCTCAGTCTGTATCAATTTCTTGACAGCTCATATTACCTTAGACAACTGGCATATATTACTATTCATGGATATTTCCACCTTTATAACATACCATGACCAAAAGCAATAAAGCAAGTAAAACTAAACCAGCCAATCAAAAACATCAAAACAATCAACCTTTCTTTTTTCTAATATTAATGGTATTTGTATCAATTTCTGCAGAGTGGAATCGTTTCTCTTGGAATAATATCCATACATCCTAGCTCTTTAGGAAACTAATCTGAATTCATAAATTTCTTATACTTAAATCTCTGTTCATGTCTATCTCCCTCAATTTCGGAAAGGCTGTAATGTCCATATGCATGAACCTGGTGTTTATGTTCGCGAACATTTCTCACTGGCTAGAACATTTTCACAACGAAACGAAGTCAGGTATATCTTTTTCCTTAAGCGTTCAACTTTCTCTCATGACTTTTTTTGTGTACTAGATAGAATTCCCGATAATATAAATAAGATCCACTCTCTACTCTGAAAATCTTTGTATTCGGCTATTGATTAAACACCATATCATGTAATTTAATGTAATGGTACCCTATCTACAACGGAATGGACACTTCCTCCTAAATACTAACCTACGTGACTACCGGAGAAGCAGACGCGAGGCAGTCTAGAGACAGCCGAGACGCAGCGTTACTATACCAAAAAAGTTCGGACGGACACTTCTATTTGCGGAATAATAACACTCGTATTTGTATATATGTTCTGTTATTCTAATACACTAGTTAAACCTACCTTCTTATTTCCGTGTCTTACTTCCTGGCCCAAACACTCGTATTTGTCTATATGTTCTGTTATTCTAATACACTGGTTAAACCTACCTTCTTGTTTCCGTATCTTACTTCCTGGCCCTAACACTCTTATTTGTATATATGTTCTGTTATTCTAATACACTAGTTAAACCTACCTTCTTATTTCCGTGTCTTACTTCCAGGCCCTAACACTCGTATGTGTATATATGTTCTGTTATTCTAATACACTAGTTAAACCTACTTTCTTGTTTCCGTGTCTTACTTCCTGGACCTAACACTCGTATTTGTATATATGTTCTGTTATTCTAATACACTGGTTAAACCTACCTTCTTGTTTCCGTGTTTTCTTCCTGGCCCTAACACTCGTATTTGTATATATGTTCTGTTATTCTAATACACTGGTTAAATCTATTTTCTTGTTTCCGTGTCTTACTTCCTGGCCGAAACACTCGTATTTGTATATATGTTCTGTTATTCTAATACACTGGTTAAACCTACCTTCTTGTTTCCGTGTCTTACTTCCTGGCCCTAACACTCGTATTCGTATATATGTTCTGTTATTCTAATACACTGGTTAAATCTATTTTCTTGTTTCCGTGTCTTACTTCCTGGCCCAAACACTCGTATTTGTATATATGTTCTGTTATTCTAATACACTAGTTAAACCTACCTTCTTGTTTCCGTGTCTTACTTCCTGGCCCAAACACTCGTATTTGTATATATGTTCTGTTATTCTAATACACTGGTTAAATATATTTTCTTGTTTCCGTGTCTTACTTCCTGGCCCAGACACTCGTATTTGTATATATGTTCTGTTATTCTAATAAACTAGTTAAACCTACTTCTTATTTCCGTCTCTTACTTCCTGGCCCTAACACTCGTATTCGTATATATGTTCTGTTATTCTAATACACTGGTTAAACCTACCTTCTTGTTTCCGTGTCTTACTTCCTGGCCCTAACACTCGTATTCGTACATAAGTTCTGTTATTCTAATACACTAGTTAAACCTACCTTCTTATTTCCGTGCCTTACTTCCTGGCCCAAACACTCGTATTGGTATATATGTCCTGTTATTCTAATACACTGGTTAAATCTATTTTCTTGTTTCCGTGTCTTACTTACTGGCCCTAACACTCGTATTTGTATATATGTTCTGTTAATCTAATACACTGGTTAAACCTACCTTCTTGTTTCCGTGTCTTTCTTCCTGGCCCTAACACTCGTATTTGTATATATGTTCTGTTATTCTAATACACTGGTTAAACCTACCTTCTTATTTCCGTGTCTTACTTCCTGGCCCTAACACTCGTATTTGTATATATGTTCTGTTATTCTAATACACTGGTTAAACCTACCTTTTTGTTTCCGTGTCTTTCTTCCTGGCCCTAACACTCGTATTTGTATATATGTTCTGTTATTCTAATACACTGGTTAAACCTACCTTCTTATTTCCGTGTCTTACTTCCTAGCTCAAACACTCGTATTTGTATATATGTTCTGTTATTCTAATGCACTGGTTAAACCTACCTTCTTGTTTCCGTGTCTTTCTTCCTGGCCCAAACACTCGTATTTGTATATATGTTCTGTAATTCTAATACACTGGTTAAACCTACCTTCTTATTTCCGTGTCTTACTTCCTAGCTCAAACACTCGTATTTGTATATATGTTCTGTTATTCTAATGCACTGGTTAAACCTACCTTCTTGTTTCCGTGTCTTTCATCCTGGCCCTAACACTCGTATTCGTATATATGTTCTGTTATTCTAATACACTGGTTAAATCTATTTTCTTGTTTCCGTGTCTTACTTCCTGGCCCAGACACTCGTATTTGTATATATGTTCTGTTATTCTAATACAATAGTTAAACCTACCTTCTTGTTTCCGTGTCTTATTCCTGGCCCAAACACTCGTATTTGTATATATGTTCTGTTATTCTAATACACTGGTTAAATCTATTTTCTTGTTTCCGTGTCTTATGTCCTGGCCCAGCCACTCGTATTTGTATATATGTTCTGTTATTCTAATACACTAGTTAAACCTACTTTCTTATTTCCGTGTCTTACTTCCTGGCCCTAACACTCGTATTCGTATATATGTTCTGTTATTCTAATACACTGGTTAAACCTACCTTCTTGTTTCCGTGTCTTACTTCCTGGCCCTAACACTCGTATTCGTATATAAGTTCTGTTATTCTAATACACTAGTTAAACCTACCTTCTTATTTCCGTGTCTTACTTCCTGGCCCAAACACTCGTATTGGTATATATGATATGTTATTCTAATACACTGGTTAAATCTATTTTCTTGTTTCCGTGTCTTACTTCCTGGCCCTAACACTCGTATTTGTATATAGGTTCTGTTATTCTAATACACTGGTTAAACCTACCTTCTTATTTCCCTGTCTTACTTCCTGGCCCTAACACTCGTATTTCTATATATGTTCTGGTATTCTAATACATTGGTTAAACCTACGTTCTTATTTCCGTGTCTTACTTCCTGGCCCTAACACTCGTATTTGTATATATGTTCTGTTATTCTAATACACTGGTTAAACCTACCTTCTTGTTTCCGTGTCTTTCTTCCTGGCCCTAACACTCGTATTTGTATATATGTTCTGTTATTCAAATACACTGGTTAAACCTACCTTGTTATTTCCGTGTCTTACTTCCTAGCACAAACACTCGTATTTGTATATATGTTCTGTTATTCTAATGCACTGGTTAAACCTACCTTCTTGTTTCCGTGTCTTTCTTCCTGGCCCAAACACTCGTATTTGTATATATGTTCTGTAATTCTAATACACTGGTTAAACCTACCTTCTTGTTTCCGGGGTTTCTTCCTGGCCAAACACTCGTATTTGTATATATGTTCTGTTATTCTAATGCACTGGTTAAACCTACCTTCTTGTTTCCGTGTCTTTCTTCCTGGCCCAAACACTCGTATTTGTATATATGTTCTGTAATTCTAATACACTGGTTAAACCTACCTTCTTGTTTCCGTGTCTTTCTTCCTGGCCCTAAAACTCGTATTTGTATATATGTTCTGTTATTCTAATACACTGGTTAAACCTACCTTCTTGTTTCCGTGTCTTTCTTCCTGGCCCTAACACTCGTATTTGTATATATGTTCTGTTATTCTAATACACTAGTTAAACCTACCTTCTTATTTCTGTGTCCTTCTTCCTGGCCCTAACACTCGTATTCGTATATATGTTCTGTTATTCTAATACACTAGTTAAACCTACCTTCTTATTTACGTGTCTTTCTTCCTGGCCCTAACACTCGTATTCGTATATATGTTCTGTTATTCTAATACACTAGTTAAACCTACCTTCTTATTTCCATGTCTTTCTTCCTGGCCCTAACACTCGTATTCGTATATAAGTTCTGTTATTCGAATACACTAGTTAAACCTACCTTCTTATTTCCATGTCTTTCTTCCCTGGCCCTAACACTCGTATTCGTATATATGTTCTGTTATTCTAATACACTAGTTAAACCTACCTTCTTATTTCCGTGTCTTTCTTCCTGGCCCTAACACTCGTATTCGTATATATGTTCTGTTATTCTAATACACTAGTTAAACCTACCTTCTTATTTCCATGTCTTTCTTCCTGGCCCTAACACTCGTATTCGTATATATGTTCTGTTATTCTAATACACTAGTTAAACCTACCTTCTTATTTCCGTGTCTTTCTTCATGGCCCTAACACTCGTATTCGTATATATGTTCTGTTATTCTAATACACTAGTTAAACCTACCTTCTTATTTCCATGTCTTTCTTCCTGGCCCTAACACTCGTATTCGTATATGTTCTGTTATTCGAATACACTAGTTAAACATACCTTCTTATTTCCGTGTCTTACTTCCTGGCCCTAACACTCGTATTCGTATATATGTTCTGTGATTCTAATACACTGGTTAAATCTATTTTCTTGTTTCCGTGTTTTACTTCCTGGCCCAGACACTCGTATTTGTACATATGTTCTGTTATTCTAATACACTAGTTAAACCTACCTTCTTGTTTCCGTGTTTTATTCCTGGCCCAAACACACGTATTTGTATATATGTTCTGTTATTCTAATACACTTGTTAAATCTATTTTCTTGTTTCCGTGTCTTACTTCCTGGCCCAGACACTCGTATTTGTATATATGTTCTGTTATTCTAATACACTAGTTAAACCTACCTTCTTATTTCCGTGTCTTACTTCCTGGCCCTAACATTCGTATTCGTATATATGTTCTGTTATTCTAATACACTGGTTAAACCTACCTTCTTGTTTCCGTGTTTTCTTCCTGGCCCTAACACTCGTATTTGTATATATGTTCTGTTATTCTAATACAATGGTTAAACCTACATTCATATTTCCGTGTCTTACTTCCTGGACCTAACACTCGTATTTGTATATATGTTCTGTTATTCTAATACACTGGTTAAACCTACCTTCTTGTTTCCGTGTTTTCTTCCTGGCCCAAACATTCGTATTTGTATATATGTTCTGTTATTCTAATACACTCGTTAAACCTACCTTCTTATTTCCGTGTCTTACTTCATGGCCCTAACACTCGTATTCGTATATATGTTCTGTTATTCTAATACACTGGTTAAACCTACCTTCTTGTTTCCGTGTTTTCTTCCTGGCCCTAACACTCGTATTTGTATATATGTTCTGTTATTCTAATAAACTAGTTAAACCTACCTTCTTATTTCCGTGTCTTATTTCCTGGCCCTAACACTCGTATTCGTATATATGTTCTGTTATTCTAATACACTGGTTAAACCTACCTTCTTGTTTCAGTGTTTTCTTCCTGGCCCTAACTCTCGTATTTGTATATATGTTCTGTTATTCTAATACAATGGTTAAACCTACCTTCATATGTCCGTGTCTTAATTCCTGGCCCTAACACTCGTATTTGTATATATGTGGTGTTATTCTAATACAATGGTTAAAGCTACCTTCATATTTCCGTGTCTTATTTCCTGGCCCTAACACTCGTATTTGTATATATGTTCTGTTATTCTAATACACTGGTTAAATCTACCTTCTTGTTTCCGTGTCTTACTTCCTAGCTCAAACACTCGTATTTGTATATATGTTCTGTTGTTCTAATACACTGGTTAAACCTACCTTCTTGTTTCCGTATCTTACTTCCTGGCCCTGACACTCGTATCTGTATATATTTTCTGTTATTATAATACACTGGTTAAATCTACCTTCTAGTTTCCGTGTCTTACTTTCTGGCCCTAACACACGTATTTGTATATAAGTTCTGTTATTCTAATACACTGGTTAAACGTACCTTCTTGTTTCCGTGTCTTACTTCCTGGCCCTAACACTCGTATTTGTATATAAGTTCTATTAATCTAATACACTGCTTAAATTTACCATCTTATTCCCGTGTCTTACTTCCTAGCTCAAACACTCGTATTTGTATATATGTTCTGTTATTCTAATACACAGGTTAAATCTACATTCTTGTTTCCGTGTCTTACTTCCTAGCTAAAACACACGTATTTGTATATATGTTGTGTTATTCTCATACACTGGTTAAATCTACCTTCTTGTTTCCGTGTCTTACTTCCTAGCTCAAACACACGTATTTGTATATATGTTGTGTTATTCTCATACACTGGTTAAATCTACCTTCTTGTTTCCGTGTCTTTCTTCCGGGCCCTAACACTCGTATTTGTATATATGTTGTGTTATTCTAATACACTGGTTAAACCTACCTTCCTGTTTCCGTGTCTTACTTCCTGGCCCAAACACTCTTATTTGTATATATATTCTGTTATTCTAATTCACTGGTTAAATCTATTTTCTTGTTTCCGTGTCTTACTTCCTGGCCCAAACACTCGTATTTGTATATATGTTCTGTTATTCTAATACACTAGTTAAACCTACCTTCTTGTTTCCGTGTCTTACTTCCTGGCCCAAACACTCGTATTTGTATATATGTTCTGTTATTCTAATACACTGGTTAAATATATTTTCTTGTTTCCGTGTCTTACTTCCTGGCCCAGACACTCGTATTTGTATATATGTTCTGTTATTCTAATACACTGGTTAAATCTACCTTCTTGTATCCGTGTCTTACTTCCTGGCCCTAACACTCGTATTTGTATATATGTTCTGTTATTCTAATACACTGGTTAAACCTACTTTCTTGTTTGCGTGTCTTACTTCCTGGCCCTAACACTCGTATTTGTATATATGTTCTGTTATTCTAATACACTGGTTAAATCTACCTTCTTGTTTCCGTGTCTTTCTTCCTGGCCCTAACACTCGTATTTGTATATATGTTCTGTTATTCTAATACAATGGTTAAATCTACCTTATTATTTCCGTGTCTTACTTCCTGTCCCAAACACTCGTATTTCTATATATGTTCAGTTATTCTAAGACACTGGTCAAACCTACCTTCTTGTTTCCGTATCTTACTTCCTGGCCCTAACACTCGTATTTGTATATATGTTCTGTTATTCTAATACACTGGTTAAATCTACCTTCTTGTTTCCGTGTCTTTCTTCCTGGCCCTAACACTCGTATTTGTATATATATTCTGTCATTCTAATACACTGGTTAAATCTACCTTTTTATTTCCGTGTCTTACTTCCTAGCTCAAACACTCGTATTTGTATACATATTCTGTTATTCTAATACACTGGTTAAACCTACCTTCTTGTTTCCGTGTCTTACTTCCTGGCCCTAACACTCGTATTTGCATATATGTTCTGTTATTCTAATACACTGGTTAAACCTACCTTCTTATTTCCGTGTATTTCTTCCTGGCCCTAACACTCGAATTTTTTATATATGTTCTGTTATTCTAATACACTGGTTAAATCTACCTTCTTGTTTCCGTGTCTTACTTCCTGGCCCTAAAACTCGTATTTGTATATATGTTCTGTCATTCTAATACACTGGTTAAATCTACCTTCTTATTTCCGTGTCTTAATTCTGGGCCGAAACACTCGTATTTGTATATATGTTCTGTTATTCTAATACACTGGTTAAACCTACCTTCTTGTTTCCGTGTTTTCTTCCTGGCCCTAACACTCGTATTTGTATATATGTTCTGTTATTCTAATACACTAGTTAAACGTACCTTCTTATTTCCGTGTCTTACTTCATGGCCCTAACACTCGTATTCGTATATATGTTCTGTTATTCTAATACACTGGTTAAACCTACCTTCTTGTTTCCGTGTCTTAATTCCTGGCCCTAACACTCGTATTTGTATATATGTTGTGTTCTTCTAATACATTGGTTAAACCTACCTTCTTGTTTCCGTGTCTTACTTCCTGGCCCTAACACTCGTATTTGCATATATGTTCTGTTATTCTAATACACTGGTTAAACCTACCTTCTTATTTCCGTGTATTTCTTCCTGGCCCTAACACTCGAATTTTTTATATATGTTCTGTTATTCTAATACACTGGTTAAATCTACCTTCTTGTTTCCGTGTCTTACTTCCTGGCCCTAAAACTCGTATTTGTATATATGTTCTGTCATTCTAATACACTGGTTAAATCTACCTTCTTATTTCCGTGTCTTAATTCTGGGCCGAAACACTCGTATTTGTATATATGTTCTGTTATTCTAATACACTGGTTAAACCTACCTTCTTGTTTCCGTGTTTTCTTCCTGGCCCTAACACTCGTATTTGTATATATGTTCTGTTATTCTAATACACTAGTTAAACGTACCTTCTTATTTCCGTGTCTTACTTCATGGCCCTAACACTCGTATTCGTATATATGTTCTGTTATTCTAATACACTGGTTAAACCTACCTTCTTGTTTCCGTGTTTTCTTCCTGGCCCTAACACTCGTATTTGTATATATGTTCTGTTATTCTAATACAATGGTTAAACCTACCTTCATATTTCCGTGTCTTAATTCCTGGCCCTAACACTCGTATTTGTATATATGTTGTGTTCTTCTAATACATTGGTTAAACCTACCTTCTTGTTTCCGTGTCTTAATTCCTGGCCCTAACACTCGTATTTGTATATATGTTGTGTTCTTCTAATACATTGGTTAAATCTACCTTCTTGTTTCCGTGTCTTACTTCCTGGCCCTAAAACTCGTATTTGTATATATGTCCTGTCATTCTAATACACTGGTTAAATCTACCTTCTTATTTCCGTGTCTTAATTCTGGGCCGAAACACTCGTATTTGTATATATGTTCTGTTATTCTAATACACTGGTTAAACCTACCTTCTTGTTTCCGTGTTTTCTTCCTGGCCCTAACACTCGTATTTGTATATATGTTCTGTTATTCTAATACACTAGTTAAACCTACCTTCTTATTTCCGTGTCTTACTTCATGGCCCTAACACTCGTATTCGTATATATGTTCTGTTATTCTAATACACTGGTTAAACCTACCTTCTTGTTTCCGTGTTTTCTTCCTGGCCATAACACTCGTATTTGTATATATGTTCTGTTATTCTAATACAATGGTTAAACCTACCTTCATATTTCCGTGTCTTAATTCCTGGCCCTAACACTCGTATTTGTATATATGTTGTGTTCTTCTAATACATTGGTTAAACCTACCTTCTTTTTTCCGTGTCTTTCTTCCTGGCCCTAACACTCGTATTTCTATATATATTTTGTCATTCTAATATACTGCTTAAATTTACCTTCTTATTCCCGTGTCTTACTTCCTAGCTCAAACACTCGTATTTGTATATATGTTCTGTTATTCTAATACACTGGTTAAATCTACCTTCTTGTTTCCGTGTCTTACTTCCTAGCTAAAACACACGTATTTGTATATATGTTGTGTTATTCTCATACACTGGTTAAATCTACCTTCTTGTTTCCGTGTCTTTCTTCCTGGCCCTAACACTCGTATTTGTATATATGTTGTGTTATTCTAATACACTGGTTAAACCTACCTTCTTGTTTCAGTGTCTTACTTCCTGGCCCTAACACTCGTATTTGTATATATATTCTGATATTCTAATTCACTGGTTAAACCTACATTCTTGTTTCCGTGTCTTATTCCTGGCCCTAACACTTGTATTTGTATATATGATCTGTTATTCAAATACACAGGTTAAATCTACCTTCTTGTTTCCGTGTCTTTCTTCCTGGCCCTAACACTCGTATTTGTATATATGTTCTGTTATTCTAATACACTGGTTAAACCTACATTCTTGTTTCCGTGTCTTACTTCCTGGCCCTAACACTCGTATTTGTATATATGTTCTGTTATTCTAATACACTGGTTAAATCTACCTTCTTGTTTCCGTGTCTTTCTTCATGGCCCTAACACTCGTATTTGTATATATGTTCTGTTTTTCTAATACACTGGTTAAATCTACCTTATTATTTCCGTGTCTTACTTCCTGTCCCAAACACTCGTATTTCTATATATGTTCAGTTGTTCTAATACACTGGTTAAACCTACCTTCTTGTTTCCGTATCTTACTTCCTGGCCCTAACACTCGTATTTGTATATATGTTCTGTTATTCTAATACACTGGTTAAATCTACCTTCTTGTTTCCGTGTCTTACTTCCTCGTATGTGTATATATATTCTGTTATTCTAATACACTGGTTAAACCTACCTTCTTGTTTCCGTGACTTACTTCCTGGCCCTAACACTCGTATTTGGATATATGTTCTGTTATTCTAATACACTGGTTAAACCTACCTTCTTGTTTCCGTGTCTTTCTTCCTGGCCCTAACACTCGAATTTTTTATATATGTTCTGTTATTCTAATACACTGGTTAAATCTACCTTCTTGTTTCCGTGTCTTACTTCCTGGCCCTAACACTCGTATTTGTATATATGTTCTGTCATTCTAATACACTGGTTAAATCTACCTTCTTATTTCCGTGTCTTACTTCTTGGCCGAAACACTCGTATTTGTATATATGTTCTGTTATTCTAATACACTGGTTAAACCTATCTTCTTGTTTCCCTGTCTTACTTCCTAGCTCAAACACTCGTATTTATATATATGTTCTGTTATTCTAATACACTGGTTAAACCTACCTTCTTGTTTCCCTGTCTTACTTCCTAGCTCAAACACACGTATTTGTATGTATGTTCTGTTATTCTAATACACTGGTTAAACCTACCTTCTTGTTTCCCTGTCTTACTTCCTAGCTCAAACACTCGTATTTGCATATATGTTCTGTTATTCTAATACACTGGTTAAACCTACCTTCTTGTTTCCCTGTCTTACTTCCTAGCTCAAACACTCGTATTTGCATATATGTTCTGTTATTCTAATACACTGGTTAAACCTACCTTCTTGTTTCCCTGTCTTACTTCCTAGCTCAAACACACGTATTTGTATATGTGTTCTGTTTTTCTAATACAATGGTTAAACCTACCTTCTTGTTTCACTGTCTTACTTCCTAGCTCAAACACTCGTATTTGTATATATGTTCTGTTATTCTAATACATTGGTTAAATCTACCTTCTTATTTCCGTGTCTTACTTCCTAGCTCAAACACTCGTATTTGTGTATATGTTCTGTTATTCTAATACACTGTTTAAAGCTGCCTTCTCGTTTCCCTGTCTTACTTCCTAGCTCAAACACTCGTATTTGTATTTATGTTCTGTTATTCTAATACATTGGTTAAATCTACCTTCTTATTTCCGTGTCTTACTTCCTGGCCCAAACACTCGTATTTGTATATATGTTCTGTTATTCGAATACACTGGTTAAATCTAACTTCTTATTTCCGTGTCTTATTTCCTGTTCTAAACACTGGTATTTGTATAAATGTGCTGTTATTCTAATACACTGGTTAAATCTACCATTTTATTTCCGTGTCTGATTTCCTGGCCCAAACACTCGTATTTGTATAAATGTGCTGTTATTCTAATACACTGGTTAAATCTACCTTCTTGTTACCGTGTCTTTCTTCCTGGCCCTAACACTCGTATTTGTATATATATTCTGTTATTCTAATACACTGGTTAAACCTACCTTCTTGTTTCCGTGTCTTTCTTCCTGGCCCTAACACTCGTATTTGTATATATGTTCTGTTATTCTAATACACTGGTTAAACCTACCTTCTTTTTTCCGTGTCTTACTTCCTGGCCTTAACACGCGTATTTGTATATATGTTCTGTTATTCTAATACACTGGTTAAATCTGACTTCTGTTTCCGTGACTTTCTTCCTGGCCCTAACATTCGTATTTGTATATATGTTCTGTTATACTAATACACTGGTTAAACCTACCTTCTTGTTTCCGTGTCTTTCATCCTGGCCCTAACACTCGTATTTGTATATATATTCTGTCATTCTAATATGCTGCTTAAATTTACCTTCTTATTTCCGTGTCTTACTTCCTAGATGAAACACTCGTATTTGTATATATGTTCTGTTATTCACATACACTGGTTAAATCTACCTTCTTGTTTCCGTGTTTTTCTTCCGGGCCCTAACACTCGTATTTGTATATATGTTTTGTTATTCTAATACACTGGTTAAACCTACCTTCTTGTTTCCGTGTCTTACTTCCTGGCCCAAACACTCGTATTTGTATATATGTTCTGTTATTCTAATACACTGGTTAATCCTACCTTCTTGTTTCCGTGTCTTTCTTCCTGGCCCAAACATTCGTATTTGTATATATGATCTGTTATTCTAATACACTGGTTGAAACTACCTTCTTGTTTCCGTGTCTTTCTTCCTGGCCCTAACACTCGTATTTGTATATATGTTTTGTTATTCTAATACACGGGTTAAACCTACCTTCTTGTTTCCGTGTCTTTCTCTCCTGGCCCAAACACTCGTATTTGTATATATGTTCTGTTATTCTAATGCACTGGTTAAACCTACCTTCTTGTTTCCCTGTTTTCTTCCTGGCCCTAACACTCGTATTTGTATATATATTCTGTTGGTCTAATACACTGTTTGAACCCACCTTCTTTTTTCCGTGTCTTTCTTCCTGGCCCAAACACTCGTATTTGTATATATGTTGTGTTATTCTAATACACTGGTTAAATCTACCTTCTTGTTTCCGTGTCTTTCTTCCTGGCCCAAACACTCGTATTTGTATATATGTTCTGTTATTCTAATACACTGGTTAAACCTACCTTCTTGTTTCCGTGTCTTTCTTCGTGGCCCAAACACTCATATTTGTATATATGTTCTGTTATTCTAATACACGGGTTAAATCTACCTTCTTGTTTCCGTGTCTTTCTTCCTGGCCCAAACGGTCGTATTTGCATATATGTTCTGTAATTCTAATACACTGGTTAAACCTACCTTCTTGTTTCCGTGTTTTCTTCCTGGCCCAAACACTCGTATTTGTATATATGTTCTGTTATTCTAATACACTGTTTAAACCTATCTTCTTGTTTCCGTGTCTTTCTTCCTGGCCCAAACACTCGTATTTGTATATATGTTCTGTTATTCTAATGCACTGGTTAAACCTACCTTCTTGTTTCCGTGTTTTCTTCCTGGCCCTAACACTCGTATTTGTATATATATTCTGTTATTCTAATACACTGTTTGAACCCACCTTCTTGTTTCCGTGCCTTTCTTCCTGGCCCAAACACTCGTATTTGTATATATGTTGTGTTATTCTAATACACTGGTTAAATCTACCTTCTTGTTTCCGTGTCTTTCCTCCTGGCCCAAACACTCGTATTTGTATATATGTTCTGTTATTCTAATAAACTGGCTAAATTCACCTTCTTATTTCCGTGTCTTAATTCCTGGACCTAACACTCCTATTCGTATATATGTTCTGTTATTCTAATACACTGGTTAAACCTACCTTCTTGTTTCCGTGTTTTCTTCCTGGCCCTAACACTCGTATTTGTATATATGTTCTGTTATTCTAATACAATGGTTAAACCTACATTCATATTTCCGTGTCTTACTTCCTGGCCCTAACACTCCTATTCGTATATATGTTCTGTTATTCTAATACACTTGTTAAACCTACCTTCTTGTTTCCGTGTTTTCTTCCTGGCCCAAACACTCGTATTTGTATATATGTTCTGCTTTTCTAATACACTGGTTAAACCTACCTTCTTGTTTCCGTGTTTTCTTCCTGGCCCAAACACTCGTATTTGTATATATGTTCTGTTATTCTAATACACTGGTTAAACCTAGCTTCTTGTTTCCGTGTCTTTCTTCCTGGCCCTAACACTCGTATTTGTATATATGTTCTGTTATTCTAATACACTGGTTAAACCTACCTTCTTTTTTCCGTGTCTTACTTCCTGGCCTTAACACGCGTATTTGTATATATGTTCTGTTATTCTAATACACTGGTTAAATCTGACTTCTGTTTCCGTGTCTTTCTTCCTGGCCCTAACATTCGTATTTGTATATATGTTCTGTTATACTAATACACTGGTTAAACCTACCTTCTTGTTTCCGTGTCTTTCATCCTGGCCCTAACACTCGTATTTGTATATATATTCTGTCATTCTAATATGCTGCTTAAATTTACCTTCTTATTTCCGTGTCTTACTTCCTAGATGAAACACTCGTATTTGTATATATGTTCTGTTATTCACATACACTGGTTAAATCTACCTTCTTGTTTCCGTGTTTTTCTTCCCGGCCCTAACACTCGTATTTGTATATATGTTTTGTTATTCTAATACACTGGTTAAACCTACCTTCTTGTTTCCGTGTCTTACTTCCTGGCCCAAACACTCGTATTTGTATATATGTTCTGTTATTCTAATACACTGGTTAATCCTACCTTCTTGTTTCCGTGTCTTTCTTCCTGGCCCAAACATTCGTATTTGTATATATGATCTGTTATTCTAATACACTGGTTGAAACTACCTTCTTGTTTCCGTGTCTTTCTTCCTGGCCCTAACACTCGTATTTGTATATATGTTTTGTTATTCTAATACACGGGTTAAACCTACCTTCTTGTTTCCGTGTCTTTCTCTCCTGGCCCAAACACTCGTATTTGTATATATGTTCTGTTATTCTAATGCACTGGTTAAACCTACCTTCTTGTTTCCGTGTTTTCTTCCTGGCCCTAACACTCGTATTTGTATATATATTCTGTTGGTCTAATACACTGTTTGAACCCACCTTCTTTTTTCCGTGTCTTTCTTCCTGGCCCAAACACTCGTATTTGTATATATGTTGTGTTATTCTAATACTCTGGTTAAATCTACCTTCTTGTTTCCGTGTCTTTCTTCCTGGCCCAAACACTCGTATTTGTATATATGTTCTGTTATTCTAATACACTGGTTAAACCTACCTTCTTGTTTCCGTGTCTTTCTTCCTGGCCCAAACACTCGTATTTGTATATATGTTCAGTTATTCTAATACACGGGTTAAATCTACCTTCTTGTTTCCGTGTCTTTCTTCCTGGCCCAAACGGTCGTATTTGCATATATGTTCTGTAATTCTAATACACTGGTTAAACCTACCTTCTTGTTTCCGTGTTTTCTTCCTGGCCCAAACACTCGTATTTGTATATATGTTCTGTTATTCTAATACACTGTTTAAACCTATCTTCTTGTTTCCGTGTCTTTCTTCCTGGCCCAAACACTCGTATTTGTATATATGTTCTGTTATTCTAATGCACTGGTTAAACCTAACTTCTTGTTTCCGTGTTTTCTTCCTGGCCCTAACGCTCGTATTTGTATATATATTCTGTTATTCTAATACACTGTTTGAACCCACCTTCTTGTTTCCGTGCCTTTCTTCCTGGCCCAAACACTCGTATTTGTATATATGTTGTGTTATTCTAATACACTGGTTAAATCTACCTTCTTGTTTCCGTGTCTTTCCTCCTGGCCCAAACACTCGTATTTGTATATATGTTCTGTTATTCTAATAAACTGGCTAAATTCACCTTCTTATTTCCGTGTCTTAATTCCTGGACCTAACACTCCTATTCGTATATATGTTCTGTTATTCTAATACACTGGTTAAACCTACCTTCTTGTTTCCGTGTTTTCTTCCTGGCCCTAACACTCGTATTTGTATATATGTTCTGTTATTCTAATACAATGGTTAAACCTACATTCATATTTCCGTGTCTTACTTCCTGGCCCTAACACTCCTATTCGTATATATGTTCTGTTATTCTAATACACTGGTTAAACCTACCTTCTTGTTTCCGTGTTTTCTTCCTGGCCCAAACACTCGTATTTGTATATATGTTCTGTAATTCTAATACACTGGTTAAACCTACCTTCTTGTTTCCGTGTTTTCTTCCTGGCCCAAACACTCGTATTTGTATATATGTTCTGTAATTCTAATACACTGGTTAAACCTAGCTTCTTGTTTCCGTGTCTTTCTTCCTGGCCCAAACACTCGTATTTGTATATATGTTCTGTTATTCTAATACACTGGTTAAATCTACCTTCTTGTTTCCGTGTCTTTCTTCCTGGCCCAAACGGTCGTATTTGCATATATGTTCTGTAATTCTAATACACTGGTTAAACCTACCTTCTTGTTTCCGTGTTTTCTTCCTGGCCCAAACACTCGTATTTGTATATATGTTCTGTTATTCTAATACACTGTTTAAACCTATCTTCTTGTTTCCGTGTCTTTCTTCCTGCCCCAAACACTCGTATTTGTATATATGTTCTGTTATTCTAATGCACTGGTTAAACCTAACTTCTTGTTTCCGTGTTTTCTTCCTGGCCCTAACACTCGTATTTGTATATATATTCTGTTATTCTAATACACTGTTTGAACCCACCTTCTTGTTTCCGTGTCTTTCTTCCTGGCCCAAACACTCGTATTTGTATATATGTTGTGTTATTCTAATACACTGGTTAAATTTACCTTCTTGTTTCCGTGGCTTTCTTCCTGGCCAAAACACTCGTATTTGTATATATGTTCTGTTATTCTAATAAACTGGCTAAATTCACCTTCTTATTTCCGTGTCTTACTTCCTGGCCCTAACACTCCTATTCGTATATATGTTCTGTTATTCTAATACACTGGTTAAACCTACCTTCTTGTTTCCGTGTTTTCTTCCTGGCCCAAACACTCGTATTTGTATATATGTTCTGTAATTCTAATACACTGGTTAAACCTACCTTCTTGTTTCCGTGTTTTATTCCTGGCCCTAATACTCGTATTTGTATATATGTTCCGTTATTCTAATACAATGGTTAAACCTACATTCATATTTCCGTGTATTACTTCCTGGCCCTAACACTCCTATTCGTATATATGTTCTGTTATTCTAATACACTGGTTAAACCTACCTTCTTGTTTCCGTGTTTTCTTCCTGGCCCAAACACTCGTATTTGTATATATGTTGTGTTATTCTAATACACTGGTTAAATTTACCTTCTTGTTTCCGTGGCTTTCTTCCTGGCCAAAACACTCGTATTTGTATATATGTTCTGTTATTCTAATAAACTGGCTAAATTCACCTTCTTATTTCCGTGTCTTACTTCCTGGCCCTAACACTCCTATTCGTATATATGTTCTGTTATTCTAATACACTGGTTAAACCTACCTTCTTGTTTCCGTGTTTTCTTCCTGGCCCAAACACTCGTATTTGTATATATGTTCTGTAATTCTAATACACTGGTTAAACCTACCTTCTTGTTTCCGTGTTTTCTTCCTGGCCCTAATACTCGTATTTGTATATATGTTCCGTTATTCTAATACAATGGTTAAACCTACATTCATATTTCCGTGTATTACTTCCTGGCCCTAACACTCCTATTCGTATATATGTTCTGTTATTCTAATACACTGGTTAAACCTACCTTCTTGTTTCCGTGTTTTCTTCCTGGCCCAAACACTCGTATTTGTATATATGTTCTGTAATTCTAATACACTGGTTAAACCTACCTTCTTGTTTCCGTGTTTTCTTCCTGGCCCTAACACTCGTATTTGTATATATGTTCTGTCATTCTAATAGACTGGTTAAACCTATCTTCTTATTTCCGTGTCTTACTTCCTAGCTCAAACACTCGTATTTGTATATATGTTCTGTTATTCTAATACACTGGTTAAACCTACCTTCATGTTTCCGTGTCTTTCTTCCTGGCCCCAACACTCGGATTTGTATATATGTTCTGTTATTCTAATACACTGTTTAAACCTACCTTCTTGTTTCCGTGACTTTCTTCCTGGCCCTAGCACTCGTATTTCTATATATGTTCTGTTATTCCAATACACTGTTTGAACCCACCTTCTTGTTTCCGCGTCTTTCTTCCTGGCCCTAACACTCGTATTTGTATATATGTTGTGTTATTCTAATACGCTGGTTAAATCTACCTTCTTGTTTCCGTGTCTTTCTTCCTCGCCCTAACACTCGTATTTGTATATATGTTCTGTTATTCTAATACACTGGTTAAACCTACGTTCTTGTTTCCGTGCCTTACTTCCTGGCCCTAACACTCGTATTTGTATATATGTTCTGTTATTCTAATACACTGGTTAAACCTACCTTCTTGTTTTCGTGTCTTACTTCCTGGCCCTAACACTCGTATTTGTATATAGGTTCTGTTATTCTAATACACTGGTTAAACCTACCTTCTTGTTTCCGTGTCTTTCTTCCTGCCCAAACACTCGTATTTGTATATATGTTCTGTTATTCTAATACACTTTTTAAATCTACCTTCTTGTTTCCGTGTTTTCTTCCTGGCCCAAACACTCGTATTTGTATATATGTTCTGTAATACTAATACACTGGTTAAATCTACCTTCTTGTTTCCGTGTCTTTCTTTCTGGCCCTAACACTCGTATTTGTATATATGTTCTGTTAATCTAATACACTGGTTAAATCTACCTTCTTGTTTCCGTGTTTTCTTCCTGGCCCAAACACTCGTATTTGTATATATGTTCTGTAATACTAATACACTGGTTAAACCTACCTTCTTGTTTCCGTGTCTTTCTTCCTGGCCAAACACTCGTATTTGTATATATGTTCTGTTATTCTAATGCACTGGTTAAACCTACCTTCTTGTTTCCGTGTTTTTTCCTGGCCCAAACACACGTATTTGTATATATGTTCTGTTATTCTAATACACTGGTTAAATCTACCTTCTTTTTTCCGTGTCTTTCTTTCTGGCCCTAACACTCGTATTTGTATATATGTTCTGTTATTCTAATACACTGGTTAAACCTACCTTCTTGTTTCCGTGTCTTTCTTCCTGGCCCAAACACTCGTATTTGTATATATGTTCTGTAATCCTAATACACTGGTTAAACCTACCTTCTTGTTTCCGTGTTTTCTTCCTGGCCCAAACACTCGTATTTGTATATATGTTTTGTTATTCTAATACACTGGTTAAACCTACCTTCTTGTTTCCGTGTCTTTCTCTCCTGGCCCAAACACTCGTATTTGTATATATGTTCTGTTATTCTAATGTACTTGTTAAACCTACCTTCTTGTTTCCGTGTTTTCTTCCTGGCCCTAACACTCGTATTTGTATATATATTCTGTTATTCTAATACACTGTTTGAACCCACCTTCTTGTTTCCGTGTCTTTCTTCCTGGCCCAAACACTCGTATTTGTATATAAGTTGTGTTATTCTAATACACTGTTTAAATCTACCTTCTTGTTTCCGTGTCTTTCTTCATGGCCTTAACACTCGTATTTGTATATAAATTCTGTCATTTTAATACACTGGTTAAATCTGCCTTCTTATTTCCGTGTTTTACTTCCTGGCCCTGACACTCGTATTTGTATATATGTTCTGTAATTCTAATACAATGGTTAAACCTACCTTCATATTTTCGTGTTTTCTTCCTATCTCAAACACTCGTATTTGTATACATGTTCTGTTATTCTAATACACTGGTTAAAACTACCTTCTTGTTTCCGTGTCTTTCTTCTTGGCCCAAACACTCGTATTTGTATATATGTTCTGTTATTCTAATACACTGGTTAAACCTACCTTCTTGTTTCTGTGTCTTTTTCCTGGCTCAAACACTCGTATTTGTATATATGTTCTGTAATTCTAATACACTGGTTAAACCTACCTTCTTGTTTCCTTGTTTTCTTCCTGGCCCAAACATTCGTATTTGTATATATGTTCTGTTATTCTAATATTCTGTTTGAACCCACCTTCTTGTTTCCGTGTCTTTCTTCCTGGCCCAAACACTCGTATTTGTATATATGTTGTGTTATTCTAATACACTGGTTAAATCTACCTTCTTGTTTCCGTGTCTTTCTTCCTGGCCCTAGCACTCGTATTTGTATATATATTCTGTTATTCTAATACACTGTTTGAACCCACCTTCTTGTTTCCGTGTCTTTCTTCCTGGCCCTAACACTCGTATTTGTGTATATGTTGTGTTATTCTAATACACTGGTTAAATCTACCTTATTGTTTCCGTGTCTTTTTTCCTGGCCCAAACACTCGTACTTGTATATATGTTCTGTTATTCTAATACACTGGTTAAACCTACATTCTTGTTTCCGTGTTTTTCTTCCTGGCCCTAGCACTCGTATTTGTCTATATGTTCTGTTATTCTAATACACTGTTTGAACCCACCTTCTTGTTTCCGTGTCTTTCTTCCTGGCCCTAACACTCGTATTTGTATATATGTTGTGTTATTCTAATACACTGGTTAAATCTACCTTCTTGTTTCCGTGTCTTTCTTCTTGGCCCTAAAACTCGTATTTGTATATATATTCTGTTATTCTAATACACTGTTTGAACCCACGTTCTTGTTTCCGTGTCTTTCTTCCTGGCACTAACACTCGTATTTGTATATATATTCTGTTATTCTAATACACTGTTGGAACCCACCTTCTTGTTTCCGTGTCTTTCTTCCTGGCCCAAACACTCGTATTTGTCTATATGTTCTGTTATTCTAATACACTGGTTAAACCTACCTTCTTATTTCCGTGTCTCACTTCCTGGCCCAAACACTCGTATTTGTATATATATTCTGTTATTCTAATACACTGGTTAAACCTACCTTCTTATTTCCGTGTCTTACTTCCTAGCTCAAACACTCGTATTTGTATATATGTTCTGTCATTCTAATGCATTGGTTAAACCTACCTTCTTATTTCCGTGTCTTACTTCGTAGCTCAAACACTCGTATTTGTCTATATGTCTTGTTATTCTAATACACTGGTTAAACCTACATTCTTATTTCCGTGTCTTATTCCTAGCTCAAACACTCGTATTTGTATATATGTTCTGTAATTCTAATACACTGGTTAAACCTACCTTCTTATTTCCGTGTCTTACTTCCTGGCCCTAACACACCTATTTGTATATATGTTCTGTGATTCTAATACACTGGTTAAACCTACCTTCTTATTTCCGTGTCTTACTTCCTAGTTCAAACACTCGTATTTGTCTATATGTTCTGTTATTCTAATACACTGGTTAAACCGACCTTCTTATTTCCGTGTCTTACTTCCTAGCTCAAACATTCGTATTTGTATATATGTTCTGTCATTCTAATACACCGGTTAAACCTACCTTCTTATTTCCGTGTCTTACTTCCTAGCTCAAACACTCGTATTTGTATATATGTTCTGTCATTCTAATACACTGGTTAAACCTACCTTCTTATTTCCGTGTCTTACTTCCTAGCTCAAACACTCGTATTTGTATATATGTTCTGTCAAATGTTCTGGCTAAATTTAACTTCTTATTTCCGTGTCTTACTTCCTGGCCCTAACACTCGTATTTGTATATATGTTCTGTCATTCTAATACACTGGTTAAACCTACCTTCTTATTTCCGTGTCTTACTTCCTAGCTCAAACACTCGTATTTGTATATATGTTCTGCTATTCTAATACACTGGTTAAACCTACCTTCATGTTTCCGTGTCTTTCTTCCTGGCCCTAACACTCGGATTTGTATATATGTTCTGTTATTCTAATACACTGTTTAAACCTACCTTCTTGTTTCCGTGACTTTCTTCCTGGCCCTAGCACTCGTATTTGTATATATGTTCTGTTATTCTAATACACTGTTTGAACCCACCTTCTTGTTTCAGCGTCTTTCTTCCTGGCCCTAACACTCGTATTTGTATATATGTTGTGTTATTCTAATACACTGGTTAAATCTACCTTCTTGTTTCCGTGTCTTTCTTCCTGGCCCTAACACTCGTATTTGTATATATGTTCGCTTATTCTAATACACTGGTTAAACCTACCTTCTTGTTTCCGTGTCTTACTTCCTGGCCCTAACACACGTATTTGTATATATGTTCTGTTATTCTAATACACTGGTTAAATCTACCTTCTTGTTTCCGTGTCTTTCTTCCTGGCACTAACACTCGTATTTGTATATATGTTCTGTTATTCTAATACACTGGTTAAACCTACCTTCTTGTTTCCGTGTCTTACTTCCTGGCCCTAACACTCGTATTTGTATATATGTTCTGTTATTCTAATACACTGGTTAAACCTACCTTCTTGTTTCCGTGTCTTTCTTCCTGGCCCAAACACTCGTATTTGTATATATGTTCTGTTATTCTAATGCACTGGTTAAACCTACCTTCTTGTTTCCGTGTTTTCTTCCAGGACCAAACATTCGTATTTGTATATATGTTCTGTAATACTAATACACTGGTTAAACCTAACTTCTTGTTTCCGTGTTTTCTTCCTGGCCCAAACACTCGTATTTGTATATATGTTTTGTTATTCTAATACACTGGTTAAACCTACCTTCTTGTTTCCGTGTCTTTCTCTCCTGGCCCAAACACTCGTATTTGTATATATGTTCTGTTATTCTAATGTACTTGTTAAACCTACCTTCTTGTTTCCGTGTTTTCTTCCTGGCCCTAACACTCGTATTTGTATATATATTCTGTTATTCTAATACACTGTTTGAACCCACCTTCTTGTTTCCGTGTCTTTCTTCCTGGCCCAAACACTCGTATTTGTATATATGTAGTGTTATTCTAATACACTGGTTAAATCTACCTTCTTGTTTCCGTGTCTTTCTTCATGGCCTTAACACTCGTATTTGTATATATGTTCTGTCATTTTAATACACTGGTTAAATCTGCCTTCTTATTTCCGTGTCTTACTTCCTAGCTCAAACACTCGTATTTGTATATATGTTCTGTCAAATGTTCTGGCTAAATTTAACTTCTTATTTCCGTGTCTTACTTCCTGGCCCTAACACTCATATTTGTATATATGTTCTGTCATTCTAATACACTGGTTAAACCTACCTTCTTATTTCCTTGTCTTACTTCCTAGCTCAAACACTCGTATTTGTATATATGTTCTGCTATTCTAATACACTGTTTAAACCTACCTTCTTGTTTCCGTGACTTTCTTCCTGGCCCTAGCACTCGTATTTGTATATAAGTTCTGTTATTCTAATACACTGTTTGAACCCACCTTCTTGTTTCCGCGTCTTTCTTCCTGGCCCTAACACTCGTATTTGTATATATGTTGTGTTATTCTAATACACTGGTTAAATCTACCTTCTTGTTTCCGTGTCTTACTTCCTAGCTCAAACACTCGTATTTGTATATATGTTCTGTCATTCTAATACACTGGTTAAACCTACCTTCTTATTTCCGTGTCTTACTTCCTCGCTCAAACACTCGTATTTGTATATATGTTCTGTCATTCTAATGCACTGGTTAAACCTACCTTCTTATTTCCGTGTCTTACTTCGTAGCTCAAACACTCGTTTTTGTCTATATGTTCTGTTATTCTAATACACTTGTTAAACCTACATTCTTATTTCCGTGTCTTACTTCCTAGCTCAAACACTCGTATTTGTGTATAGGTTCTGTCATTCTAATACACTGGTTAAACCTACCTTCTTATTTCCGTGTCTTACTTCCTAGCTCAAACACTCGTATTTGTCTATATGTTCTGTTATTCTAATACACTGGTTAAACCTACCTTCTTATTTCCGTGTCTTACTTCCTGGCCCTAACACTCGTATTTGTATATATGTTCTGTCATTCTAATACACTGGTTAAACCTACCTTCTTATTTCCGTGTCTTACTTCCTAGTTCAAACACTCGTATTTGTCTATATGTTCTGTTATTCTAATACACTGGTTAAACCTACCTTATTATTTCCGTGTCTTACTTCCTAGCTCAAACACTCGTATTTGTATATATGTTCTGTCATTCTAATACACCGGTTAAACCTACCTTCTTATTTCCGTGTCTTACTTCCTAGCTCAAACACTCGCATTTGTATATATGTTCTGTCATTCTAATACACTGGTTAAACCTACCTTCTTATTTCCGTGTCTTACTTCCTAGCTCAAACACTCGTATTTGTATATATGTTCTGTCAAATGTTCTGGCTAAATTCACATTCTTATTTCCGTGTCTTACTTCCTGGCCCTAATACTCGTATTTGTATATATGTTCTGTCATTCTAATACACTGGTTAAACCTACCTTCTTATTTCCGTGTCTTACTTCCTAGCTCAAACACTCGTATTTGTCTATATGTTCTGTTATTCTAATACACTGGTTAAACCTACCTTCTTATTTCCGTGTCTTACTTCCTAGCTCAAACACTCGTATTTGTATATATGTTCTGTCATTCTAATACACCGGTTAAACCTACCTTCTTATTTCCGTGTCTTACTTCCTAGCTCAAACACTCGTATTTGTATATATGTTCTGTCATTCTAATACACTGGTTAAACCTACCTTCTTATTTCCGTGTCTTACTTCCTAGCTCAAACACTCGTATTTGTATATATGTTCTGTCATTCTAATACACTGGTTAAACCTACCTTCTTATTTCCGTGTCTTACTTCCTAGCTCAAACACTCGTATTTGTATATATGTTCTGTCATTCTAATAGACTGGTTAAACCTACCTTCTTATTTCCGTGTCTTACTTCCTAGCTCAAACACTCGTATTTGTCTATATGTTCTGTTATTCTAATACACTGGCTAAACCTAACTTCTTATTTCCGTGTGTTACTTCCTGGCCCTAACACTCGTATTTGTATATATGTTCTGTCATTCTAATACACTGGTTAAACCTACCTTCTTATTTCCGTGTCTTACTTCCTAGTTCAAACACTCGTATTTGTCTATATGTTCTGTTATTCTAATACACTGGTTAAACCTACCTTATTATTTCCGTGTCTTACTTCCTAGCTCAAACACTCGTATTTGTATATATGTTCTGTCATTCTAATACACCGGTTAAACCTACCTTCTTATTTCCGTGTCTTACTTCCTAGCTCAAACACTCGTATTTGTATATATGTTCTGTCATTCTAATACACTGGTTAAACCTACCTTCTTATTTCCGTGTTTTACTTCCTAGCTCAAACACTCGTATTTGTCTATATGTTCTGTTATTCTAATACACTGGTTAAACCTACCTTCTTATTTCCGTGTCTTACTTCCTGGCCCTAACACTCGTATTTGTATAGATGTTCTGTCATTCTAATACACTGGTTAAACCTACCTTCTTATTTCCGTGTCTTACTTCCTAGCTCAAACACTCGTATTTGTCTATATGTTCTGTTATTCTAATACACTGGTTAAACCTACCTTCTTATTTCCGTGTCTTACTTCCTAGCTCAAACACTCGTATTTGTATATATGTTCTGTCATTCTAATACACTGGTTAAACCTACCTTCTTATTTCCGTGTCTTACTTCCTAGCTTAAACACTCGTATTTGTATATATGTTCTGTCATTCTAATACACCGGTTAAACCTACCTTCTTATTTCCGTGTCTTACTTCCTAGCTCAAACACTCGTATTTGTATATATGTTCTGTCATTCTAATACACTGGTTAAACCTACCTTCTTATTTCCGTGTCTTACTTCCTAGCTCAAACACTCGTATTTCTCTATATGTTCTGTTATTCTAATACACTGGTTAAACCTACCTTCTTATTTCCGTGTCTTAATTCCTGGCCCTAACACTCGTATTCGTATATATATTCTGTTATTCTAATACACTGGTTAAACCTACCTTCTTATTTCCGTGTCTTACTTCCTGGCCCTAACACTCGTATTTGTATATATGTTCTGTCATTCTAATACACTGGTTAAACCTACCTTCTTATTTCCGTGTCTTACTTCCTAGCTCAAACACTCGTATTTGTCTATATGTTCTGTTATTCTAATACACTGGTTAAACCTACCTTCTTATTTCCGTGTCTTACTTCCTGGCCCTAACACTCGTATTTGTATATATGTTCTGTTATTCTAATACACTGGTTAAACCTACCTTCTTGTTTCCGTGTCTTTCTTCCTGGCCCTAACACTCGTATTTGTATATATGTTCTGTTATTCTAATACACTGGTTAAATCTACCTTCTTGTTTCCGTGTCTTTCTTCCTGTCCCAAACACTCGTATTTGTATATATGTTCTGCTATTCTAATACACTGGCTAAATTCACCTTCTTATTTCCGTGTCTTAATTCCTGGCCCTAACACTCGTATTTGTATATGTTATATATCGCCGTACGACGACAAAACAACAAACACGCATATATAAAAATATAAGGTTATATTTTTATTAATGACGACGAACGGTGTGGAATAGAGAACGGAAGGTTGAGAGCGCACATAGAATGGGTTGACGGGAGTGTAGTCTTGCCTGTGGTGTTTCTCTGCTTCCACTGGCCGTTCTCTGCTGGCGAATCCGTGTGTCGAGGTCTTTATGTAGTCTTCTAGAACCGGGACTTTCCTTCCGGTCCTGCCTCGCCCACGCAACGCGCACGTAATTCCCAGAGACACCTGTTCTGTTTGCCTCCGTAGTCATTTCCGCCGTTGTCGGAAATAAGGTCAAACGACATCGGCTCCGGCCTCGACAGGATGTTTTTCACAAATACCTGTTTTGTCGTTTCGCCGACCTCTTCACCGACGGGAAACACCATCGCTTGCATCACCTCCTCGGGTGGGGCCAGATTGTTATATTACATATATATGTTCTGTTATTCTAATTCACTGGTTAAATCTACCTTGTTGTTTCCGTTTCTTTTTTCCTGGCCCTAACACTCGTAATTGTATATATATTCTGTCATTCTAATACACTGGTTAAATTTACCTTCTTATTTCTGTGTCTTACTTCCTAGCACAAACACTCGTATTTGTATATATGTTCTGTTATTCTAATACACTGGTTAAACCTACCTTCTTGTTTCCCTGTCTTATTTCCTGGCCCTAACACTCGTATTTGTATATATGTTCTGTTATTCTAATACACTGGTTAAATCTACCTTCTTGTTTCCGTGTCTTTCTTCCTGGCCCTAACACTCGTATTTGTATATATGTTGTGTTATTCTAATACACTGGTTAAATCTACTTTCTTGTTTCCGTGTCTTACTTCCTGGCCCAAACACTCGTATTTGTATATATGTTCTGTTATTCTAATACACTGGTTAAATCTACCTTCTTGTTTCCGTGTCTTTCTTCATGGCCTTAACACTCGTATTTGTATATATGTTCTGTTATTCTAATACACTGGTTAAATCTGCCTTCTTATTTCCGTGTCTTACTTCCTGGCCCTGACACTCGTATTTGTATATATGTTCTGTCATTCTAATACACCGGTTAAATCTACCTTCTTATTTCCGTGTCTTACTTCCTGGCCCAGACACTCGTATTTGTATATATGTTCTGTCATTCTAATACACTGTTTAAACCTACCTTCTTTTTTCCGTGTCTTATTTCCTGGCCCAAAAACTCGTATTTGTATATATGTTCTGTTATTCTAATACACTGGTTAAATCTACCTTCTTGTTTCCGTGTCTTTCTTTTTGGCCCCAATACATGTATTTGTACATATGTTCTGTTATTCTAATACACTGGTTAAATCTACCTTCTTATTTCCGTGTCTTGCTTCCTGGCCTAAACACTCGTATTTGTATATATGTTCTGTTATTCTAATACACTGGTTAAATCTACCTTCTTGATTCCGTGTCTTTCTTCCAGGCCCCAACACACGTATTTGTATATATGTTCTGTTATTCTAATACACTGGTTAAATCTAACTTCTTGTTTCCGTGTCTTTCTTCCTGGCCCCAACACATGTATTTGTATATATGTTCTGTTATTCTAATACACTGGTTAAATCTACCTTCTTATTTCCGTGTCTTGCTTCCTGGCCCAAACACTCGTATTTGTATATATGTTCTGTTATTCTAATACACTGGTTAAACCTACGTTCTTGTTCCCGTGTCTTTCTTCCTGGCCCTAACACTCGTATTTGTATATATGTTCTGTTATTGTAATACACTGGTTAAATCTACCTTCTTATTTCCGTGTCTTACTTCCTGTCCCAAACACTCGTATTTGTATATATGTTCTGTTATTCTAAGACACTGGTTAAACCTACCTTCTTCTTCCCGTGTCTTTCTTCCTGGCCCAAACACTCGTATTTGTATATATGTTCTGTTATTCTAATACACTGGTTAAATCTACCTTCTTGTTTCCGTGTCTTACTTCCTGGCCCTAACACTCGTATTTGTATATATGTTCTGTTATTCTAATACACTGGTTAAATCTACCTTCTTGTTTCCGTGTCTTACCTCCTGGCCCAGACACTTGTATTTCCATATATGTTCTGTTATTCTAATACACTGGTTAAACCTACCTTCTTGTTTCCGTGTTTTCTTCCTGGCCCAAACACTCGTATTTGTATATATGTTCTGTTATTCTAATACACTGGTTAAATCTACTTTCTTGTTTCCATGCCTGACTTCCTGGCCCTAATACTCGTATTTGTATATGTGTTCTGTTATTCTAATACACTGGTTAAATCTACCTTCTTGTTTCCGTGTCTTACTTCCTGGCCCTAACACTCGTATTTGTATATATATTCTGTCATTTTAATACACTGGTTTAATTTACATTCTTTTTTCCGAGACTTATTTCGTGGCTCTAACACTCGTATTTGTATATATGTTCTGTTATTCTAATACACTGTTTAAATCTACCTTCTTGTTTCCGTGTCTTACTTCCTGGCCCTAACACACGTATTTGTATATATGTTCTGTTATTCTAATACACTGGTTAAACCTACGTTCTTGTTTCCGTGTCTTACTTCCTGGCCCTAACACACGTATTTGTATATATATTCTGTTATTCTAGTACACTGGTTAAATCTACCTTCTTATTTCCGTGTCTGGCTTCCTGGCCTAAACACTCGTATTTGTATATATGTTCTGTTATTCTAATACACTGTTTAAACCTACCTTCTTTTCTCCGTGTCTTATTTCCTGGCCCAAAAACTCGTATTTGTATATATGTCCTGTTATTCTAATACACTGGTTAAATCTACCTTCTTATTTCCGTGTCTTACTTCCTGTCCCAAACACTCGTACTTGTATATATGTTCTGTTATTCTAATACACTGGTTAAACCTACCTGCTTGTTTCCGTGTCTTACTTCCTGGCCCTAACACTCGTATTTGTATATATGTTCTGTTATTCTAATACACTTTTTAAATCTACCTTCTTGTTTCCGTGTCTTACTTCCTGGCCCTAACACTCGTATTTGTATATATGTTCTGTTATTCTAATACACTTTTTAAATCTACCTTCTTGTTTCCGTGTCTTTCTTCCTGGCCCTAACACTCGTATTTGTAAATATGTTCTGTTATTCTAATACACTGGTTAAATGTACTTTCTTGTTTCCGTGTCTTACTTTCTGGCCCTAACACTCGTATTTGTATATATGTTCTGTTATTCTAATACACTGGTTAAACCTACCTTCTTATTTCCGTGTCTTACATCCTAGCTCAAACACTCGTATTTGTCTATATGTTCTGTTATTCTAATACACTGGTTAAACCTACCTTCTTATTTCCGTGTCTTACTTCCTAGCTCAAACACCCGTATTTGTATATATGTTCTGTCATTCTAATACACTGGTTAAACCTACCTTCTTATTTCCGTGTCTTACTTCGTAGCTTAAACACTCGTATTTGTATATATGTTCTGTCATTCTAATACACCGGTTAAACCTACCTTCTTATTTCCGTGTCTTACTTCCTAGCTCAAACACTCGTATTTGTATATATGTTCTGTCATTCTAATACACTGGTTAAACCTACCTTCTTATTTCCGTGTCTTACTTCCTAGATCAAACACTCGTATTTGTATATATGTTCTGTCATTCTAATACACTGGCTAAATTCACCTTCTTATTTCCGTGTCTTACTTCCTGGCCCTAATACTCGTATTTGTATATATGTTCTGTCATTCTAATACACTGGTTAAACCTACCTTCTTATTTCCGTGTCTTACTTCCTAGCTCAAACACTCGTATTTCTCTATATGTTCTGTTATTCTAATACACTGGTTAATCCTACCTTCTTATTTCCGTGTCTTAATTCCTGGCCCTAACACTCGTATTCGTATATATATTCTGTTATTCTAATACACTTGTTAAACCTACCTTCTTATTTCCGTGTCTTACTTCCTGGCCCTAACACTCGTATTTGTATATATGTTCTGTCATTCTAATACACTGGTTAAACCTACCTTCTTATTTCCGTGTCTTACTTCCTAGCTCAAACACTCGTATTTGTCTATATGTTCTGTTATTCTAATACACTGGTTAAACCTACCTTCTTATTTCCGTGTCTTACTTTCTGGCCCTAACACTCGTATTTGTATATATGTTCTGTTATTCTAATACACTGGTTAAACCTACCTTCTTGTTTCCGTGTCTTTCTTCCTGGCCCTAACACTCGTATTTGTATATATGTTCTGTTATTCTAATACACTGGTTAAATCTACCTTCTTGTTTCCGTGTCTTTCTTCCTGTCCCAAACACTCGTATTTGTATATATGTTCTGCTATTCTAATACACTGGCTAAATTCACCTTCTTATTTCCGTGTCTTAATTCCTGGCCCTAACACTCGTATTTGTATATGTTATATATCGCCGTACGACGACAAAACAACAAACACGCATATATAAAAATATAAGGTTATATTTTTATTAATGACGACGAACGGTGTGGAATAGAGAACGGAAGGTTGAGAGCGCACATAGAATGGGTTGACGGGAGTGTAGTCTTGCCTGTGGTGTTTCTCTGCTTCCACTGGCCGTTCTCTGCTGGCGAATCCGTGTGTCGAGGTCTTTATGTAGTCTTCTAGAACCGGGACTTTCCTTCCGGTCCTGCCTCGCCCACGCAACGCGCACGTAATTCCCAGAGACACCTGTTCTGTTTGCCTCCGTAGTCATTTCCGCCGTTGTCGGAAATAAGGTCAAACGACATCGGCTCCGGCCTCGACAGGATGTTTTTCACAAATACCTGTTTTGTCGTTTCGCCGACCTCTTCACCGACGGGAAACACCATCGCTTGCATCACCTCCTCGGGTGGGGCCAGATTGTTATATTACATATATATGTTCTGTTATTCTAATTCACTGGTTAAATCTACCTTGTTGTTTCCGTTTCTTTTTTCCTGGCCCTAACACTCGTAATTGTATATATATTCTGTCATTCTAATACACTGGTTAAATTTACCTTCTTATTTCTGTGTCTTACTTCCTAGCACAAACACTCGTATTTGTATATATGTTCTGTTATTCTAATACACTGGTTAAACCTACCTTCTTGTTTCCCTGTCTTATTTCCTGGCCCTAACACTCGTATTTGTATATATGTTCTGTTATTCTAATACACTGGTTAAATCTACCTTCTTGTTTCCGTGTCTTTCTTCCTGGCCCTAACACTCGTATTTGTATATATGTTGTGTTATTCTAATACACTGGTTAAATCTACTTTCTTGTTTCCGTGTCTTACTTCCTGGCCCAAACACTCGTATTTGTATATATGTTCTGTTATTCTAATACACTGGTTAAATCTACCTTCTTGTTTCCGTGTCTTTCTTCATGGCCTTAACACTCGTATTTGTATATATGTTCTGTTATTCTAATACACTGGTTAAATCTGCCTTCTTATTTCCGTGTCTTACTTCCTGGCCCTGACACTCGTATTTGTATATATGTTCTGTCATTCTAATACACCGGTTAAATCTACCTTCTTATTTCCGTGTCTTACTTCCTGGCCCAGACACTCGTATTTGTATATATGTTCTGTCATTCTAATACACTGTTTAAACCTACCTTCTTTTTTCCGTGTCTTATTTCCTGGCCCAAAAACTCGTATTTGTATATATGTTCTGTTATTCTAATACACTGGTTAAATCTACCTTCTTGTTTCCGTGTCTTTCTTTTTGGCCCCAATACACGTATTTGTACATATGTTCTGTTATTCTAATACACTGGTTAAATCTACCTTCTTATTTCCGTGTCTTGCTTCCTGGCCTAAACACTCGTATTTGTATATATGTTCTGTTATTCTAATACACTGGTTAAATCTACCTTCTTGTTTCCGTGTCTTTCTTCCTGGCCCCAACACACGTATTTGTATATATGTTCTGTTATTCTAATACACTGGTTAAATCTAACTTCTTGTTTCCGTGTCTTTCTTCCTGGCCCCAACACATGTATTTGTATATATGTTCTGTTATTCTAATACACTGGTTAAATCTACCTTCTTATTTCCGTGTCTTGCTTCCTGGCCCAAACACTCGTATTTGTATATATGTTCTGTTATTCTAATACACTGGTTAAACCTACCTTCTTGTTCCCGTGTCTTTCTTCCTGGCCCTAACACTCGTATTTGTATATATGTTCTGTTATTGTAATACACTGGTTAAATCTACCTTCTTATTTCCGTGTCTTACTTCCTGTCCCAAACACTCGTATTTGTATATATGTTCTGTTATTCTAAGACACTGGTTAAACCTACCTTCTTGTTCCCGTGTCTTTCTTCCTGGCCCAAACACTCGTATTTGTATATATGTTCTGTTATTCTAATACACTGGTTAAATCTACCTTCTTGTTTCCGTGTCTTACTTCCTGGCCCTAACACTCGTATTTGTATATATGTTCTGTTATTCTAATACACTGGTTAAATCTACCTTCTTGTTTCCGTGTCTTACCTCCTGGCCCAGACACTTGTATTTCCATATATGTTGTGTTATTCTAATACACTGGTTAAACCTACCTTCTTGTTTCCGTGTTTTCTTCCTGGCCCAAACACTCGTATTTGTATATATGTTCTGTTATTCTAATACACTGGTTAAATCTACTTTCTTGTTTCCATGCCTGACTTCCTGGCCCTAATACTCGTATTTGTATATGTGTTCTGTTATTCTAATACACTGGTTAAATCTACCTTCTTGTTTCCGTGTCTTACTTCCTGGCCCTAACACACGTATTTGTATATATGTTCTGTTATTCTAATACACTGGTTAAACCTACGTTCTTGTTTCCGTGTCTTACTTCCTGGCCCTAACACACGTATTTGTATATATATTCTGTTATTCTAGTACACTGGTTAAATCTACCTTCTTATTTCCGTGTCTGGCTTCCTGGCCCAAACACTCGTATTTGTATATATGTTCTGTTATTCTAATACACTGTTTAAACCTACCTTCTCTTCTCCGTGTCTTATTTCCTGGCCCAAAAACTCGTATTTGTATATATGTCCTGTTATTCTAATACACTGGTTAAATCTACCTTCTTATTTCCGTGTCTTACTTCCTGTCCCAAACACTCGTACTTGTATATATGTTCTGTTATTCTAATACACTGGTTAAACCTACCTGCTTGTTTCCGTGTCTTACTTCCTGGCCCTAACACTCGTATTTGTATATATGTTCTGTTATTCTAATACACTTTTTAAATCTACCTTCTTGTTTCCGTGTCTTACTTCCTGGCCCTAACACTCGTATTTGTATATATGTTCTGTTATTCTAATACACTTTTTAAATCTACCTTCTTGTTTCCGTGTCTTTCTTCCTGGCCCTAACACTCGTATTTGTAAATATGTTCTGTTATTCTAATACACTGGTTAAATGTACTTTCTTGTTTCCGTGTCTTACTTTCTGGCCCTAACACTCGTATTTGTATATATGTTCTGTTATTCTAATACACTGGTTAAATCTACCTTCTTGTTTCCGTGTCTTACTTCCTGGCCCTAACACTCGTATTTGTATATATGTTCTGTTATTCTAATACACTGGTTAAATCTACCTTCTTGTTTCCGTGTCTTACCTCCTGGCCCAGACACTTGTATTTCCATATATGTTCTGTTATTCTAATACACTGGTTAAACCTACCTTCTTGTTTCCGTGTTTTCTTCCTGGCCCAAACACTCGTATTTGTATATATGTTCTGTTATTCTAATACACTGGTTAAATCTACTTTCTTGTTTCCATGCCTGACTTCCTGGCCCTAATACTCGTATTTGTATATGTGTTCTGTTATTCTAATACACTGGTTAAATCTACCTTCTTGTTTCCGTGTCTTACTTCCTGGCCCTAACACACGTATTTGTATATATGTTCTGTTATTCTAATACACTGGTTAAACCTACGTTCTTGTTTCCGTGTCTTACTTCCTGGCCCTAACACACGTATTTGTATATATATTCTGTTATTCTAGTACACTGGTTAAATCTACCTTCTTATTTCCGTGTCTGGCTTCCTGGCCCAAACACTCGTATTTGTATATATGTTCTGTTATTCTAATACACTGTTTAAACCTACCTTCTTTTCTCCGTGTCTTATTTCCTGGCCCAAAAACTCGTATTTGTATATATGTCCTGTTATTCTAATACACTGGTTAAATCTACCTTCTTATTTCCGTGTCTTACTTCCTGTCCCAAACACTCGTACTTGTATATATGTTCTGTTATTCTAATACACTGGTTAAACCTACCTGCTTGTTTCCGTGTCTTACTTCCTGGCCCTAACACTCGTATTTGTATATATGTTCTGTTATTCTAATACACTTTTTAAATCTACCTTCTTGTTTCCGTGTCTTACTTCCTGGCCCTAACACTCGTATTTGTATATATGTTCTGTTATTCTAATACACTTTTTAAATCTACCTTCTTGTTTCCGTGTCTTTCTTCCTGGCCCTAACACTCGTATTTGTAAATATGTTCTGTTATTCTAATACACTGGTTAAATGTACTTTCTTGTTTCCGTGTCTTACTTTCTGGCCCTAACACTCGTATTTGTATATATGTTCTGTTATTCTAATACACTGGTTAAACCTACCTTCTTATTTCCGTGTCTTACATCCTAGCTCAAACACTCGTATTTGTCTATATGTTCTGTTATTCTAATACACTGGTTAAACCTACCTTCTTATTTCCGTGTCTTACTTCCTAGCTCAAACACCCGTATTTGTATATATGTTCTGTCATTCTAATACACTGGTTAAACCTACCTTCTTATTTCCGTGTCTTACTTCGTAGCTTAAACACTCGTATTTGTATATATGTTCTGTCATTCTAATACACCGGTTAAACCTACCTTCTTATTTCCGTGTCTTACTTCCTAGCTCAAACACTCGTATTTGTATATATGTTCTGTCATTCTAATACACTGGTTAAACCTACCTTCTTATTTCCGTGTCTTACTTCCTAGATCAAACACTCGTATTTGTATATATGTTCTGTCATTCTAATACACTGGCTAAATTCACCTTCTTATTTCCGTGTCTTACTTCCTGGCCCTAATACTCGTATTTGTATATATGTTCTGTCATTCTAATACACTGGTTAAACCTACCTTCTTATTTCCGTGTCTTACTTCCTAGCTCAAACACTCGTATTTCTCTATATGTTCTGTTATTCTAATACACTGGTTAAACCTACCTTCTTATTTCCGTGTCTTAATTCCTGGCCCTAACACTCGTATTCGTATATATATTCTGTTATTCTAATACACTGGTTAAACCTACCTTCTTATTTCCGTGTCTTACTTCCTGGCCCTAACACTCGTATTTGTATATATGTTCTGTCATTCTAATACACTGGTTAAACCTACCTTCTTATTTCCGTGTCTTACTTCCTAGCTCAAACACTCGTATTTGTCTATATGTTCTGTTATTCTAATACACTGGTTAAACCTACCTTCTTATTTCCGTGTCTTACTTCCTGGCCCTAACACTCGTATTTGTATATATGTTCTGTTATTCTAATACACTGGTTAAACCTACCTTCTTGTTTCCGTGTCTTTCTTCCTGGCCCTAACACTCGTATTTGTATATATGTTCTGTTATTCTAATACACTGGTTAAATCTACCTTCTTGTTTCCGTGTCTTTCTTCCTGTCCCAAACACTCGTATTTGTATATATGTTCTGCTATTCTAATACACTGGCTAAATTCACCTTCTTATTTCCGTGTCTTAATTCCTGGCCCTAACACTCGTATTTGTATATGTTATATATCGCCGTACGACGACAAAACAACAAACACGCATATATAAAAATATAAGGTTATATTTTTATTAATGACGACGAACGGTGTGGAATAGAGAACGGAAGGTTGAGAGCGCACATAGAATGGGTTGACGGGAGTGTAGTCTTGCCTGTGGTGTTTCTCTGCTTCCACTGGCCGTTCTCTGCTGGCGAATCCGTGTGTCGAGGTCTTTATGTAGTCTTCTAGAACCGGGACTTTCCTTCCGGTCCTGCCTCGCCCACGCAACGCGCACGTAATTCCCAGAGACACCTGTTCTGTTTGCCTCCGTAGTCATTTCCGCCGTTGTCGGAAATAAGGTCAAACGACATCGGCTCCGGCCTCGACAGGATGTTTTTCACAAATACCTGTTTAGTCGTTTCGCCGACCTCTTCACCGACGGGAAACACCATCGCTTGCATCACCTCCTCGGGTGGGGCCAGATTGTTATATTACATATATATGTTCTGTTATTCTAATTCACTGGTTAAATCTACCTTGTTGTTTCCGTTTCTTTTTTCCTGGCCCTAACACTCGTAATTGTATATATATTCTGTCATTCTAATACACTGGTTAAATTTACCTTCTTATTTCTGTGTCTTACTTCCTAGCACAAACACTCGTATTTGTATATATGTTCTGTTATTCTAATACACTGGTTAAACCTACCTTCTTGTTTCCCTGTCTTATTTCCTGGCCCTAACACTCGTATTTGTATATATGTTCTGTTATTCTAATACACTGGTTAAATCTACCTTCTTGTTTCCGTGTCTTTCTTCCTGGCCCTAACACTCGTATTTGTATATATGTTGTGTTATTCTAATACACTGGTTAAATCTACTTTCTTGTTTCCGTGTCTTACTTCCTGGCCCAAACACTCGTATTTGTATATATGTTCTGTTATTCTCATACACTGGTTAAATCTACCTTCTTGTTTCCGTGTCTTTCTTCATGGCCTTAACACTCGTATTTGTATATATGTTCTGTTATTCTAATACACTGGTTAAATCTGCCTTCTTATTTCCGTGTCTTACTTCCTGGCCCTGACACTCGTATTTGTATATATGGTCTGTCATTCTAATACACCGGTTAAATCTACCTTCTTATTTCCGTGTCTTACTTCCTGGCCCAGACACTCGTATTTGTATATATGTTCTGTCATTCTAATACACTGTTTAAACCTACCTTCTTTTTTCCGTGTCTTATTTCCTGGCCCAAAAACTCGTATTTGTATATATGTTCTGTTATTCTAATACACTGGTTAAATCTACCTTCTTGTTTCCGTGTCTTTCTTTTTGGCCCCAATACACGTATTTGTACATATGTTCTGTTATTCTAATACACTGGTTAAATCTACCTTCTTATTTCCGTGTCTTGCTTCCTGGCCTAAACACTCGTATTTGTATATATGTTCTGTTATTCTAATACACTGGTTAAATCTACCTTCTTGTTTCCGTGTCTTTCTTCCTGGCCCCAACACACGTATTTGTATATATGTTCTGTTATTCTAATACACTGGTTAAATCTAACTTCTTGTTTCCGTGTCTTTCTTCCTGGCCCCAACACATGTATTTGTATATATGTTCTGTTATTCTAATACACTGGTTAAATCTACCTTCTTATTTCCGTGTCTTGCTTCCTGGCCCAAACACTCGTATTTGTATATATGTTCTGTTATTCTAATACACTGGTTAAACCTACCTTCTTGTTCCCGTGTCTTTCTTCCTGGCCCTAACACTCGTATTTGTATATATGTTCTGTTATTGTAATACACTGGTTAAATCTACCTTCTTATTTCCGTGTCTTACTTCCTGTCCCAAACACTCGTATTTGTATATATGTTCTGTTATTCTAAGACACTGGTTAAACCTACCTTCTTGTTCCCGTGTCTTTCTTCCTGGCCCAAACACTCGTATTTGTATATATGTTCTGTTATTCTAATACACTGGTTAAATCTACCTTCTTGTTTCCGTGTCTTACTTCCTGGCCCTAACACTCGTATTTGTATATATGTTCTGTTATTCTAATACACTGGTTAAATCTACCTTCTTGTTTCCGTGTCTTACCTCCTGGCCCAGACACTTGTATTTCCATATATGTTGTGTTATTCTAATACACTGGTTAAACCTACCTTCTTGTTTCCGTGTTTTCTTCCTGGCCCAAACACTCGTATTTGTATATATGTTCTGTTATTCTAATACACTGGTTAAATCTACTTTCTTGTTTCCATGCCTGACTTCCTGGCCCTAATACTCGTATTTGTATATGTGTTCTGTTATTCTAATACACTGGTTAAATCTACCTTCTTGTTTCCGTGTCTTACTTCCTGGCCCTAACACACGTATTTGTATATATGTTCTGTTATTCTAATACACTGGTTAAACCTACGTTCTTGTTTCCGTGTCTTACTTCCTGGCCCTAACACACGTATTTGTATATATATTCTGTTATTCTAGTACACTGGTTAAATCTACCTTCTTATTTCCGTGTCTGGCTTCCTGGCCCAAACACTCGTATTTGTATATATGTTCTGTTATTCTAATACACTGTTTAAACCTACCTTCTTTTCTCCGTGTCTTATTTCCTGGCCCAAAAACTCGTATTTGTATATATGTCCTGTTATTCTAATACACTGGTTAAATCTACCTTCTTATTTCCGTGTCTTACTTCCTGTCCCAAACACTCGTACTTGTATATATGTTCTGTTATTCTAATACACTGGTTAAACCTACCTGCTTGTTTCCGTGTCTTACTTCCTGGCCCTAACACTCGTATTTGTATATATGTTCTGTTATTCTAATACACTTTTTAAATCTACCTTCTTGTTTCCGTGTCTTACTTCCTGGCCCTAACACTCGTATTTGTATATATGTTCTGTTATTCTAATACACTTTTTAAATCTACCTTCTTGTTTCCGTGTCTTTCTTCCTGGCCCTAACACTCGTATTTGTAAATATGTTCTGTTATTCTAATACACTGATTAAATGTACTTTCTTGTTTCCGTGTCTTACTTTCTGGCCCTAACACTCGTATTTGTATATATGTTCTGTTATTCTAATACACTGGTTAAATCTACCTTCTTGTTTCCGTGTCTTACTTCCTGGCCCTAACACTCGTATTTGTATATATGTTCTGTTATTCTAATACACTGGTTAAATCTACCTTCTTGTTTCCGTGTCTTACCTCCTGGCCCAGACACTTGTATTTCCATATATGTTCTGTTATTCTAATACACTGGTTAAACCTACCTTCTTGTTTCCGTGTTTTCTTCCTGGCCCAAACACTCGTATTTGTATATATGTTCTGTTATTCTAATACACTGGTTAAATCTACTTTCTTGTTTCCATGCCTGACTTCCTGGCCCTAATACTCGTATTTGTATATGTGTTCTGTTATTCTAATACACTGGTTAAATCTACCTTCTTGTTTCCGTGTCTTACTTCCTGGCCCTAACACACGTATTTGTATATATGTTCTGTTATTCTAATACACTGGTTAAACCTACGTTCTTGTTTCCGTGTCTTACTTCCTGGCCCTAACACACGTATTTGTATATATATTCTGTTATTCTAGTACACTGGTTAAATCTACCTTCTTATTTCCGTGTCTGGCTTCCTGGCCCAAACACTCGTATTTGTATATATGTTCTGTTATTCTAATACACTGTTTAAACCTACCTTCTTTTCTCCGTGTCTTATTTCCTGGCCCAAAAACTCGTATTTGTATATATGTCCTGTTATTCTAATACACTGGTTAAATCTACCTTCTTATTTCCGTGTCTTACTTCCTGTCCCAAACACTCGTACTTGTATATATGTTCTGTTATTCTAATACACTGGTTAAACCTACCTGCTTGTTTCCGTGTCTTACTTCCTGGCCCTAACACTCGTATTTGTATATATGTTCTGTTATTCTAATACACTTTTTAAATCTACCTTCTTGTTTCCGTGTCTTTCTTCCTGGCCCTAACACTCGTATTTGTAAATATGTTCTGTTATTCTAATACACTGGTTAAATGTACTTTCTTGTTTCCGTGTCTTACTTTCTGGCCCTAACACTCGTATTTGTATATATGTTCTGTTATTCTAATACACTGGTTAAATCTACCTTCTTGTTTCCGTGTCTTACTTTTTGGCCGTAACACTCGTATTTGTATATATGTTCTGTTATTCTAATACACTGGTGAAATCTACCTTCTTGTTTCCGTGTCTTTCTGCCTGGCCCTAACACTCGTATTTGTATATATGTTCGGTTATTTTAATACACTGGTTAAATCTACTTTCTTGTTTCCGTGTCTTACTTCCTGGCCCAAACATTCGTATTTGTATATATGTTCTGTTATTCTAATACACTGGTTAAATCTACCTTCTTTTCTCCGTGTCTTTCTGCCTGGCCCCAACACACGTATTTGTATATATGTTCGGTTATTCTAATACACTGGTTAAATCTACTTTCTTGTTTCCGTGTCTTACTTCCTGGCCCAAATATTCGTATTTGTATATATGTTCTGTTATTCTAATACACTGGTTAAATCTACCTCCTTGTTTCCGTGTCTTTCTTCCTGGCCCTAACACTCGTATTTTTATATATACTGTCCTTCTAATATACTGGTTAAGCCTACCTTCTTATTTCCGTGTCTTACTTCCTGGCCCAAACACTCCTATTTGTATATATGTTCTGTTATTCTAATACACTGGTTAAATGTACTTTCTTGTTTCCGTGTCTTACTTTCTGGCCCTAACACTCGTATTTGTATATATGTTCTGTTATTCTAATACACTGGTTAAATCTACCTTCTTGTTTCCGTGTCTTACTTTCTGGCCCTAACACTAGTATTTGTATGTATGTTCTGTTATTCTAATACACTGGTTAAATCTACCTTCTTGTTTCCGTGTCTTTCTGCCTGGCCCCAACACACGTATTTGTATATATGTTCGGTTATTCTAATACACTGGTTAAATCTACTTTCTTGTTTCCGTGTCTTACTTCCTGGCCCAAACATTCGTATTTGTATATATGTTCTGTTATTCTAATACACTGGTTAAATCTACTTTCTTGTTTCCGTGTCTTACTTCCTGGCCCAAACACTCATATTTGTATATATGTTCTGTTATTCTAATACACTGGGTAAATCTACTTTCTTGTTTCCGTGTCTTACTTCCTGGCCCAAACACTCGTATTTGTATATATGTTCTGTTATTCTAATACACTGGCTAAATCTACTTTCTTGTTTCCGTGTCTTACTTCCTGCCCTTAACAGGCCACAACACTTAATCACTCTAATGCCACTGATCTCGCTGGCATCCAGGTCTAGAAGGTTTCTATTATTCAATTTATTTCTCAAATAGTAACCCTCGTCACTCTTTTACCTAGTAATTTGAGAAGCTTTCATCAAAACTCACATATTTTTAGCTGCACTGCATGGCCCTTCACATGTCTCTATCCCGTGTAGATCTTAATAACCCTTCTCCTGTTATCCCACACAATATCAGCTCCACCATACATACGCTCAAGTTTATTAGGTATGTCATGCATTGCTTTCCCTTGTCTCCCTCCCCCTCTAGCTGTCCCGTGAGTATCTGGTTCTGTAAACCCTCTTTCTTTATTACATGTCCCAAAAACTTCATCTCTCATTTCCTGAAGTTAAGTGTCAGTTCCTTTTTGTGTCCAGCCTCTCCAAAACATCGTCGTTGTTCGGGTGTTACGTCCATGATATACTCAGCATCCCTCTGTAGAACCATATGTCGGTTGCTTGAAGTTTTTACTTCATCTTTAATGAGATTGTCTACCATTCACTGCCATATTGAAGGATAGACATTACACGACAATCAAGTACTCTTTGTTTCCAACGCAATACACTACTCAGCTTCGGGAACGCATCCTTGGTCATGCGAACGCATCCTTGCTCATACCTACGAAGTGTTATATCTGATATTGCTATTCACCGTAGATATAATTTTTTTTCTTATGGCTAAAGATGATTCTTTTTTTTAAGTTTATCTGTTGTAAACTTAATGCGTAGTGCTATTTTTTAATCCAACATTATTAGCACCTGATTGTCACAAAGATGAAATGATGAGTAAAAGTTGTGAAAAAAAAAAAAATAATAAAATTTGATGACTCAATCATTTTGCTTTTTAAGTTTTGATTTATCAATTTTGAACAGCCAATATGTAATTGATGCATTGAAAATCAGAAATTAAGGGATTAACAGCGGTCAGGAATGAATGCAGGAATTCACCGACAGTATACAGCTGTAATATATACACTGTAAATGCATTCTTAACGATTTTATTTTACAACTAGCAGTATAGCCCGGCCTTGCTCGGGTGTAATGAAAGCTTTAAAACTAATCCTTGGTCCTGGAGCTCAGACTCTTTAGACGTTGGCACGAAAGACTAAAAAGCAATAGTTGTTTCCAGTTAAAGCGAAACCGTAGACTGAAAGAAAAATGAATGGATCTAAGTCAAATTTTGATTTCCAGGTATCGATATCAAATAAGTTTTTTTCGTCATAACTGAATTTTGAAGGCTAAATAAGTCCTATGAGTAAATGGTATCATGGCTGAGACTAAGGACTACAGTTATATCTACTTAGAGCCAAACCCGAAGCAAAACCTAAAATAAAAGGGCTGAAAAAATACAGATAAACAGACACACACAAACATCTTGCTTTATATATATATATATATATATATATATATATATATATATATATATATATATATATATATTATCGATTTTCTGCACTATTGTAAGAACTGCAACCTTGAAACTTCTGAATATCGTTTCTTATGTCTTTGTCTATGAGTGTATCAAATTTGATTAAAATCGGACCACTCCTTCTATAACCCAATTTATTCGATTATCGATTTTCGATATTTATCGGGGGTACCTCGACACAAAACCTAGCTAAGAACATTCGCAGACGCTTATAGTACAACTGTGTAAATTTTCAAGAAAATCGGTTCAGCCGTTTCGGAGTCTATAGGTAACGGACACACACACACATACACACTAAGACAAAGTTCCATTTATAAATAAGTTTAGATTACATTGTACATGAATATAGTACAGAAATATATTAAGAACTATAAAGGAACTGATTGTTATTAGTCAGAAATTAAGATATGTGTTACTGACAGAAGAGTGTTATATTATGTACAATTATATATTCGCTTTTCTTACTTTTCTTTATCTTCAGTTATTATTTAAAAATCTTGTGTTTTGCCAGTTTTTCCCTAAATTCATTCAGGCCCCTTTACTCGTCTTGGTTTACCAAATATATATTTCGATTACTTTGGCATTTCACCCCGCCGGGAAAAGGTAATCACGCAATTATTTAACTAGTTAGAGAGAAAAAGCCGAAAGAACGTAAATTATGTTTTTATTTTCTAGATAGGTAACATGCTAACAAAGTATAGAAATGATTTGTATCTGAGAAAACTTGTGAATGTTACAAAAGCCTATCTTTATTCACAAGTCCGGCACGTCATGTTGCAAAAGTCTGTGTTACCAACCAATCACAAACAAATTTTCTTTCTTCTGTGGCTATCAAAAGATTGTTCCACTGTGAAGATAGGGCTCCATTGATTCCATAATCGGCTAATCGAAGTGCGTAGTAATTCGGAAGAGGAAGAAATGTTATCTCAACATATTTGTTCACGCCCTCTTTTTTTTCTTGGTTCATACTCTGAAATATCATTCATCAATCAGACATTCGTTTTTACTTTCTCAAATAAATTAACTATTCACCATCTGTCTCTTTTCTTTCTTTCTTTCTTTCTTTATTTTTTTTCTGACTTTCTTTCTTTTGTAAACACTCATTTTTTAAAGTTTCTATTCCATTTTCTCATTCATATACTTTGAGAGTCTCTCTTTGAATCGATGTTTTTCTGTATCCTTCACCCCTTTAAGAATAAATAATTTGTCATCGTTGCTAACACAGAATTTTTTGGTTCACAAATATAACATTCTGTAAAAACTTCACAGAAAACGTTTATAAATCAAACCAAAGAAGTATGTTTTTTTTCTAATGTATTTCATAAAAGTTGCTGATCAAACAGTAGTTGGAAAATCGAGGCAAGCCAAGGGAGGTAAATAGTGTTATTTGAATTGCAAAAGGTGTGATAATCACTCTGCAGAGGACATTAATAGATACAAGACTCAGAAGATTTTATATGTAGAAACAGCAATAACGACGTTGGCAATCCGTAACGTTCATTCAACCAATCTGTACATTATTTTCATTGTTTTATATACTTGCTTTATTTTACTTTGCGAATTTTATTTTGCAAGCAAAGCACTGTGACGTGAAGCGACCCAATCATGGCGGCGTAAGTTCATTCATAACAACTACAAACATGATTACTCATAGGTTTGTGTGCACAAGGCGAATAGTAAGTCGTCTTTATAGCCATTCTTGACAAACTTTATCCCCCCACCCCGAACCGTAATCTCGCAAGGACTGAATACTTTGATGTAAATTTAGGGAAATGTATGAAAGTTTAGGGAAAATATGCTTCGTGTGCTTTTGGTTCGTTGAGCTATGGTTAACAACAAACAGATGATCGTAGATAATTATAGGGGGAGAGAAAGTGAGAAAAGTAAAAGACTAGGGAGAGGTTAAGGAGATAGATTAAAAGGGAGGAAAGTAAAAAAGAAAGAAAGAAAAGGGAAAATAAAAGAGAAAGGAAAAAGCGACTTGAGTGACATGAGATGGAGCAAAAGAAAATAAAAGAAAACAAGAAGGAATGAACGAATGAAAGAGAAATAGATAGATAGATAGATAGATAGATAGATAGATAGATAGATAGAGAGAGAGAGAGAGAGAGAGAAACAGATATGGCAAAAGGAAAAGAAGAAAGAAGGACGATAGAGAAAGATAGAGAAAGAAAAAGAGAAAGAAAGTAATAGAACAGACAGGGATAGTAAAAGTGGGAAAGTGAGAGAAAGCTAAAATGAAAAAGAAAAAGAAAGAAAGATACTGAAAATAGAGAATGAGAAAGAAAGAGAATAAAGAGTGTAAAAGACAAAAAGAAGGAAACAAAATTTGAGAAAAAGGCAGAAAGAGAAAGAGACAAAGAGAACGAGAAAACGACGGTGTAACAGAGGACAACTGAGAAAGAGACAAAAAGAAGGATCTACTTAGAGAATGATAGAGAGGGAGAGAGAGAAAAAAAAGAGAGTTTGAGAGAGAGACAGTAGCAGAAGAAAAGGGGGATTCTATGAAAAGGAGAGGTAGAGAGAAAATACATATGTGTAAGTGCAGGGTGCGATGGATAAATTGTCGTCTAAGTTAGGCAAAAAATGCAAATAACATTAACATCTCATTTTAACAGATATACTTGTCAAAATTACACAAAAATATCTTGAATTTATTCAATAAAATCAGCATTGGCTTTAACCACAGCCTCCAGACGTCTGCGATTCTTTTGGGCGGTCTCCTTGTGTGCGTTGGTAAATGCTGCTATAGTCGTTGCCTCCAGTTTATATTTAATGTTGCAAGGAGTTTTGTTGGTCTCTCGCTCGACTGCGCCTCACGTATATCAATCAAGGGGGCTGCAGTCTGGGGAATTAGATGTCCAGATGAAAGGGATGATGTGGTCACAGAAATTTTTTGACAGCCATGACTGAGTTCTCCTGTTTGTGTGGCATGGTGAAGAGTCCTATTATTAGACATTTCGTCTTCCAGCAGTCACTCTCTTGACCAAGCAGAGCACTACTTCCTCAAGGAACTTGATGTGGGCCTCAGTATCGAGTCAGAGACCCTGTGGTAAGATGAATGAAGGTATAATGTCGCCATCACTAGTCACCATTCCAAACACCTTCGTAATCACCATTAGACTCATTCAATTCTTTCTGAATCCTCTACACTTTCCTCAGATTGACACCCAAGCGCCCTGAAATGTTCATAATGGAACTTCCAGAGCCAAAGGACATGTAGTACATCACACTATTACCAAATTTCTGGCGGAGTGATTTGCGTCATGGTGCTCTTTTTTTTTTTTTACAGATGATGCCCAACTGACTCTACTATTCTGTGCAGTCGACAAAATCAAAAACAAGCAATGAGTATGAAAAAAAATGAAATGGCGACAACTTACCCATCGCATTCTGTATCTGTAGCCTGACCCTGAGCATTAACACGAGTGATTGAAATTCTATGTTTATATTATTTTGCTTGTTGGTGAATGAATTGGTGTTAGGGACAATGACCTGTTCGAATAGAAATGCCTTTCGAGTTCCATGGCTTTAATGGTTTCATTACATAGTCATGTAAATTAATACGAGACAATTATCAAAATCATTCTATAATCAGTTTAAGCAATAAGTTGGTAATAAGTTTTGTAAATATTGATTTTTACTAAGCATCGTATGCCAAAGTTTAAGACACTCAGTATGGATTGAACTCACTACAGGAGTAATGGCCTACCTAATGAATACTAATCAGCATTTGCTAATCTTAGACTGACATAAGGAACGTCAAAGAATCCGAGAGAATTGACCTCAGTTCGGTTGAAATGATCTACAAGGATGAATTAAACATTACATTTTGTTAGACTTATTAAGGTTTAGAAAGGAATATTTATTTACTTATTTACACTTTATCAACCTTTTCCAGGTTATTTAAAGCCAGAAATATTTTTAATTGCAAGAATTATCTGCAGATAATAATGATTCACTAATTAACACATAGCTGGGCGGAGAAGAGTAGATTCATACCTTCCCAAGGGATATTAACTTGTAAGTGAATATCATGAATACGAATGGGTACGAAACGGGACCCTCCGATTTCCCATTATGAACCGTTATTCATTACACCGCCCACACATCCACTCTTAAAGCACCTATTATTCCCAAGAAATTATCCATCTAGGTACTGATCAGCATAGACGTTGCTTAACTTTATGAGTTCAGTAACCATTAGAGCACAGCATTTACAGCATTCGTAGCAGTAGTTTGTGTCTCAGGAAAGACAATCTGACGGAGACCATCAGTCTTCACGTTGGTTTTGAATTCAGGGATTTTCTTCTTTACTGGCTGAAACCCAAATAAGATAACGGGGTCCGCTATTTAATCCACAGCTTAAGTAAAATAGATTCCCGACTTTTTTAAGGACATTAGCGCAAAGTAAATTACAATGAAGAGGTCAGAATTTACAACCTGCATGGCGGTTTTACTTCTTCCGCGTAGATGACTATAAGGCTAAAAGCACAGCCACGCATTGATACTTGAAAGAATATATTAACAATATATCTAAAACTTGGTATTTACCATTGTTCAAAGGGTATTACAAGACTGTTAGAATGTATTTGTGCAAGAAAAAGAATGTACAGTGTTCTGTATAAGCTGATGTCTAGACACAATTTTGCTTGAACTTTGTATTTGAATCTTCCATTTTGCCAAAATGTAATATTGGAATTATATACCAAAAAACAGTTGTAGCATGATTTCAGCGGACGGGAGTACAATGGAACTAAGTTTTGTTATATAACCATCTATCTATCTATCTATCTATAGTCATCCACAGACAGATCTGTTTCGCTGTATCACAGCTCATCAGTATGGTTAGACAGCCGATTGCTTTTTACCCAGGATTGAAACCCGACCAAATAGGCGTCAGTCGGCGATTCTACCTCTGAGCTACGGGCGTTCGGGAGAAGGAGGCAAACTTTTTAGCATGTATATTATCATTATACACGTCCAATAGCAGAGAGTGTTCTAATTCATTGCTGAATGAACGATGCGTCGATGCCAGCGTAGCCAGTGTTTTTCAAAGTCTACCATTCTTCCAGAGTACTCAATCAGGGCGTGAGAGCATATATATATATATGTGTGTGTGTGTGTGTGTGTGTATATGAAACCTGTATAAAAAAGATATTGCTTCCCAAATACACAATATATATATATATATATATATATATATATATATATATATATATATATATATTGTGTATTTGGGAAGCAATCTTTTTTTATACAGGTTTCATTAAAAATGAGAGACACGAAGAAAAGGAAAATTTAGCACAACTTAATATCACGTCAACAATGTGCTTCCGTGTTCGGAATATATGACATACACATGACTCTACATATATACACAAACACAATGCGTATTCAGTAAAATGCGTAAAATAAAATTCATCCTTAACAATGGCTAAAAGTATAACTGAAAGCGCTCGGAAAAAACATTTGGACAATGTTTATATAATTTATGTTCTGAAAAAACAAAAACAAAAACAGACATTATAAGATCGCATGAAAAATTAACTTAAACTAGGGTTAAGTTAATTATTTATGTGATCTTATAATGCACGTATGTTTGTTAGTCTGTGTATTTGTTTGTAAAAATTCAGATGTAAATAAAATATCAAGTGAGTACAGAAATTTAAATACCTGGGAAGTATTATAACAGAGGACGGAAAGTGTGACTCTGAGATCCGAAGGTGTATTGGCACGGACAAAGATGCATTACAAAAGCTGAGCGGAGTATTAAGAGACAAGAAAATTTTGTTGGAAACAAAGAAGAAAATACTGGATTGTTATGCGATGTTTGTCCTTCAATATGGCAGTGAATGCTAGACAATCTCATCAAAGATGAAGGAGAGACTTGAAGCAACCGAAATGTGGTTCTACAGAAGGATGCTGAGGATATCATGGACCGAACATTTGAGCAAAAACTAGTTTTTGGAGAGGATGGAAACGAAACGGAAACTGGTACTGAACATCAAGAAAAGACAGCATAAGTTTACAGGAATGGGGGTTTGGAGATTCTGATACTCACAGGGCAGATAGATGGAAAAAGAGACAGGGAAAAGCAATGAATGACATACTTGATTGGCTTGAGCAAATGGATGTCAGATCAAGGTTTGGCTAGGTAACAGAAAAAAGGGTGTTAAGAGCTATAAGGGATAAGAAAATGTGGAAGGTCATAATCACTTACGTTTTGGAACACGACATAAAGAAGAAGAAGAAGAAGAAGAAGAAGAAGAAGAAGAAGAAGACAATATAGATAAAAGAAAAAGACAAAAAGAAAAAAATGTGTCACACCAATTTTTCTCAGGCCATTAAAATGTAAGGATTCAAAAGACAACGCTTAATCGAGTGCCTTTAAATATCTAAAATAAACAAATACATAAATAATTAAACAAAATAAAAGACATAAACATAAATATTGATTATATTAAAAAATAAAATAGAAATAAAACAAATAAAAAATCAGTAACAACTTTTATTATCTCTCGTTTATTAGTCAATGAATTACATCCCCTGGCGCCCATAGTTTACCTTTCCTTACGCAGGAAATTTTAAGAATATTTCAGAGCGTTCTGAAATTAAAAATTTGAAAACTTAATTTTCTCTACTTTACTAAGCGCACAAAACACCTGAATCCTCGTACAAATCGATCGGTTTCTTCATCATAGCTATAGGTTAAATAGTATCACTTTTACCTGGAAATCTGGCAAATTTCCATATTGATTCTAAAAAATTGTTCATTTTTAGGTATCCCAGAATGGGTTGATAAGCCGTAAAAAATCAGTCAATTATTCGTGCAAATCGTTACATTTTTTGAAGAACCAACTACAACCATACTAATGCTTATATAAATGATATAATGAATAATGTCTGTTAAGTTCAGAGTTGGTTTCTTAATATAACCTGAGACAGTAACTATGATTTGTTGTGTTGTGTCTATTTAATATTTTTTTTACGTTTAGTTCTTTGTCTGTGACTTCGACTAATGCACTTTTTGAAATTCTCTTCAGCCTAAAAATAAGTTGTTGTCGGCTGTTTTCAGTTCAATGCATCCTTGTGTTTCTTTTTATATCACCATATCATGTCTGCATTTTATGCCCGGAAGATTGATGTGAAAGTAATTTTAAAATGAATACATCCGTTTATCTATCTATCTATCTATCTATCTATCTATCTATCTATCTATCTATCTATCTATCTATCTATCTATCTATCTATCACGGTCAGTTCATATTTATTTCGGTTTGTTCGTAAGTATTTATCAATCTATTTTGAAGACCTTGTAAATAAATCTAAGTATAAAATTTCATGAAAATTCTAGAATCATTGTAAATATTCTTGGTGAAGATAAAGAAAAAAATGTCGTTTTTAGATTTCGTTTTATTCGCCTTGAAAGCCGGTTTCTCTTCTGCTGATATATTTGGCGGTAACAGTCAGTGTAATGGCTGTTCATTTGACCTTACCACCATTTTCAATTTCCCCGATTCTCAAAACCTCACCTCATTTCATAGTCGCCGTCCAATTCTTCTACTCTTGACAACTCTAGTCCACTACTGCCTCCTCCATCATCATCGAGGATCTCCACCACCCTCGATCCGGAACATTTGCAACGGTTGCCGTAATGTTTAACAGATAAATTTCGGATCCAGTCGACGTCTGTGTTGTATAATGAGTTTGCTGTGTACAATCAATATTTGCTCTTCCCTGTATTTATACTAACCATCCTTTTGAAGATTTCTCTGCCGCTTTTATTTTGTATTTTAGGCAGTTAATATTTGAGCTAGTTTTTGATAATAGTGTCTCTTGTGTGATGCCCCGAAGCCATTGTGATTTATTATTATTATTATTATTATTATTAGTAGTAGTAGTAGTAATTGTAGGATTTCAACTAGAATTCGAAGTCGGAACCTCTCGGGACGACAAATCGGGGTGCCGAGTTCGAATTCCAGTTGAATTCCTTGCATTCACTTACGCACAAACATCCTTGGGAATGGTATTAATCAGTCTCTTTCCTCCAGTTATGGGTTAAAAAATCTACTGCGAGATAATCTTCTGCCCAGTCAGTCATGTCTCTTTCGAGACATGATCGCCCAAAGCGTGTACCACGTATGGCAATTAACTGACTGACTGAATATAATAGTTGGAATCATGATTAAGGCTTCTACTGGTCGTAAAGTGGGGAATCGTTTTTCTATTGTTATGAATTAATAAACTGATACCCCACTAATTACTACTTAATAATATAATACATCTCTTTCCCCTCTAGCTATGAGTCAAATAACAGGACAGATTGGGTTCTATAGCCTTGGCTGGCAACCAGTCTACCGCAGAAAGCAATGGCAACCTATTGCGGGTTAATCTTCTGTTCAGTCAGTCATGTCTCTTTCGAGACATGATCGTCCAAAGCGTGTATCACGTATGGCACTTAACTGACTGACTGAGTAGTTGTAGCGTATATTTTACGTATTTGTATGTGTTCAACAGATGTCTGATGGTTATCGTTAGGTATTGAGTGATAGCAAGTATTATATATTAATTCAGTTAAGTGCCATGCGTGATACACGCTTTGGACGATCATGTCTCAAAAGAGTCATGACTGGCCGGACAGAAGATTTTTCCGCAGTAGGTTGCCATTACTTTCTTCGGTAGACTGGTTGCCAACCAAGGCTAAAGAACCCATTCTGTAATGTTATTTAACCCATAACTGGAGAGAGAAGAGACGGATTAATACTTTTACCCAGGGTATTTGCCTGTAAGTGAATGTAACGAATTCAACTAGAATTCGAACTCGGCTCTCCGATTTCTCGTCTCGACCCGATATCCACTGCACTACAATTTTCATTATCCTTACAGATCCTGTTACCAACATGGTTAGGACTAACTTAATTCATGAGGATTACAGCTATATCACGTTGAAACAGCGGTTCTCATACGATCAGCAAAGTTAAACAACGTCCAGACGAGTCTGTTGCTTGTTTGATGTTGTTTAGCGGCATATCAACCACCATGAGTTATTTTATGCCGGAATCTAAATAATTGGAACAATTTTATGCCTGCAACTAAATATATTTTGAACGCAATTGTATGCCTTCAAGTACAGATAAATGTTTTTGTTATTTTGTGATTTGTATTGTTTTTTTTTTATATAAACATGTACTGCTGATATTTTTTACTATAAAAAGCATATTTTTTTTATAATTTCATAATGTTTTTGTTGTGTGTCACTATTTTCCCATAGCTGGGACACTAACAGGTGTTACCACCCCAGGCCAGAATGTAGCTGGAAATACCAGCAATTAAGAGATGGTTCCACGTTCCTTAAAACAATCAAGATCCAGAGGCCTTGCTGTAGTATGTAGTTTATCCTCATACCTGGAACTTAGGCGACCAACTATGAATACCAGGTGGTGTAAGATTGGACATGTCGGTCGTTAAATAGACAACGATTTGGAAATGAAAATCGGATAGCCGGCTTCTAGTATAATTTGGAATATAACTATTACCGCCTATCCAATAAACGTTAGGATAATATAATAGACCTTACTACTCATAATGCACCCATATAAATAGTCGAGCCAAAACACATAGTTTAAAGATTGTGTTTATATCTACATAAGTTCTATCGTTGATATTGAAGATTTTTACCCATACATATAGTACACTTTAAAACTATATTTTCTTCATCATCATATGTATCTAAACTTATTTATAAATGGAACTTTGTCTGAGTGTGTGTGTGTGTATCCGTTACCTATAGACTCCGAAACGGCTGACCCGATTTTCTTGAAAATTTACACAGTTGTACTATAAGCGTCTGCGAGTGTTCTTAGCTAGGTTTTGTGGCGAGGTACCGCCGATAAATATTGAAAATCGATAATCGAAAAAATCCGGTTATAGAAGGAGTGGTCCGTTTTTAGTCAAATTTGATACAGTTACAGACAAAGGCATAAGAAACGATATTCAGAGGTTTCAAGGTTGCAGGTCTTACAATAGTGCAGAAAATCACACACACACACACACACACACACACACACACACACACACACACACACACACACACACACACATATATATATATAAATAGCAAGATGTTTGTGTGTGTGTGTGTCTGTTTATCTGCCTGTATGTCTGTATTTTTCAGCTTTGTTGTATTAGTTTTTGTCTCGGGTTTGGCTTTAAATAGGTATAATTGTAGTTCTTAGTCTCAGACATGATACCATTTAATCAGAGGACCTATTTAGCTTTCAAAATTCAGTTTACGACGAAAAAAACTTATTTGATATCGATAGCAGGAAATCAAAATTTGACTTACATCCATTCATTTTTTTCAGTCTACGATTTTGCTTTAACTGGAAGCAACGATTGCTTTTTAGTCTTTCGTGCCAACGTCCAAAGAGTCTAAACTCCAGGACCATAGATTAGTTTTAAAGCTTTTATTACACCCGAGCAACGCCGGGCTATACTGCTAGTATATATATAAATATAAACTTATCGCTATACTAGTTTCGAAAAACCCTTTGAGTATATACGCGGATGGAAAAAATGGTAATAAAAAAAGAAAGAGCTAAGCACTTGAACATCAGTCAAAGTACGTAGCCCAAAGAAAAAAACCCCAGACGAATAACCTAAAACAAAAAACGCTCAATACACAAGTAGAGCAAACAAAGAAAATAACTAACCTAAAGAGCCAACGAACCTACCAAGGTTTCACCTAACCGGATCTTCAGGGAAGGTTGACCAACCTTGGTCAACCTTCCCTGAGGATCCGGTTAGGTGAAATCTTGGTAGGTTCGTTGGCTCTTTAGGTTAGTTACTTTCTATATATATATGATGAACAAAATATAGTTTTAAAGTGCACTAAATTGCTCGACAATCATGATTGTGCCTCTTGGTATAAGGACACATGATACTCTGTTTTGCACAGCGCTCGCCCGACCTACCATCTACGCGTTCTGGAGGCTGTTTACCTAAAATCCACCAGCACAGTCTGTGCAGACAAAAGAAGCACTTTATTCGCCCCTTGCGGTTTAAGTTACATTTTAATTATTTTTTTATTAAAATTTGTTTTTAAGCGAGTTCCCCCTTCTCATCTACAAGTCATATTTATGTGTCTTGTTTATCATTAAAAATTCTGCCAACGAGCACCTTTGATAATGTGTTAGCCGAAAGGGTCCTAAGGTCTTACGTACATTATGACATCAATTCTATTTAAATCCATATATATATATATATATATATATATATATATATTTACGAGGGTCATTCAATAAATGAGGTGAATTTTTCGGTATAAGGACTTGTAATACAGATAGAAGCTTACTTTTTTTTACAAAAATTTCCTTATTTTTCTTCAAAGGGATTTAATTTTTTTGCAGATTGAAAAAAAACATTGAGAGTTTTGGAGATTAACGAAGATTGCCGACCAAGAAGCATGCTCCAGGATTGAACAGAGGTCAGTTATCAAGTTTTTGGTAGCTGAAGGGTGCAAACAGTCGAAATTCATAGGAGAATGTCAACTATGTATGGTGCCACATGTTTCAGCCAAAAAATGTCTACAAATGGGCTAAATTGTTTAAAGAAGGATGGAGCAGTTTGAGGATGAAGACAAGCCTGGGAGGCCTACAGAAGTGAGGTCTCTTTCGATGATCGAATCAGTCAATGACCTTATTCAGTCTGACAGAAAGGTGACAGTGGATGGTATTGTAAGGACTTTGAGCTTATCTGTTGGGACACCACACAAAATTGTCCATGATGACCTTGCCTACTCGAAGGTCTCACACAGCAGCCCAAACGGTGCAGACCATCAACAAGCTTGGCTGGGAACTGTTCCCTCATCCCTTTACAGTCCAAACCTTGCCCCTTCAAACTTTCACCTGTTTGGTCCCTTGAAAGCGTTCACGAGAGGCACGAAGTTTGAAAGTGACGATGAAGTCAAAATTGCTGTGAGCGATTGGCTGAGACGTCACTCCAAAGATTTTTACGCTGAGGGAATACTGAAGCTTGTGCATAGATGGGAAAAGTGTGTGACGTTACTGGGAGACTACGACGAATAAAAAGTAAGCTTCTATTTGTATTAGTAAACCTTATACCGGAAAATTCACATTATTTATTGAATGACCCTCGTATATATATATATATATATATATATATATATATATATATATATATATTGCTAAAGTGTTTAAAGTGCTCAATATCAGGGATAGAATGCATGTAAACATAAAAACATAGATTGATGTCATCACCCAGCGGCGACACTATTTTATACTGAAACGCAAACTTCACGTTTGAGGATTGCATTTAAACATGAAACAAATAGTTGCCTCTAGATACTAACCTCAATATTCACTTCTGAAACCATCCTGCACACATATAAATCTACCATCCGCCCGTGCATTGAATATTGTTGCCATATCTGGTCGGGTGCTCCTTTTATTCACGTAGGGGTCCTTGACAAAATTCAACGGAGAATCTGTAATGTGATCGATCCCAACTTGGCAGTTCAGATGCAATCATTTTCTCACCAACGCAATGTGGCTTCCCCGTGTCTCTACTACAAATACTTTTACGGCTTCTGCTCCGATGAACTTAGCTCCTTAGTGCTCTCTATGTATGAATTTACTCGAGCCACGAGATTAGCAACTAGGTCCCACCCTTTTACTGTGAAACCGATAAAATATCAACGCAAATTCTACTCCAACATCTTCTTCTCTCGCACTTCCCGCCTGTGGAATTCCCTTCCGTTTACTTGCTTTCCCGACAGCTACAATCTCCAAGAATTTAAACGTAAAGTCAATAGTCATCTCCTATCTCACTAATTTGCATCCTCTCTCTCATGCTCCTTTCTCCGTCCACTCCACTCCCATAAGTATTCTCATACTTCTCTTAGCCACCCTATAACCTGTCATTCTTTCTCATAACTTTCCTCCTATGTAACCCGCTGCCTACCAGTGGCAGTAAAGTACCTTGTTTGGGGCGATATGATTATATAATCCACTGAATTATATTTCTACAATAAGGTCAAGTAAGAAAACCGAATGTATGGTCATCAGCAAATGGAGGAGCCCAAAATGCCAATTACAGGTGGCGGGGTACTAAAATCAAGCAAGTAAAAAAAAATAAGTACATGGGAAGTGTTCCAAAGGAGGATGGAAAGTGAGATCCGAAGGTGATTTGGAATGGCCTAGGACGCATTCCAGGAGTTGAGTAGAGTATTAAGAGAGAGGAAAATTTCGCTAGAAACAAGGAAGAGAATACTGGATTGATATGTGATTTCTGTTCTTCCATATGGCAGTGAATGCTGGACAATATCGTCAAAGATGAAGGAAAAACTTGAAGCAGCTGAATTGTTGTTTTGTAGAAAGATGCTGCAGGTATCATGGATCGAGCATGTGAGCAATGATGAGGTTTTAGAAAAGATGGAAACGAAAAGGAAGTTAATATTGAGCATCAGGGAAAGACAGTTCTTGGGACATGTGATGAAGGAGGAAGGCTTGGAGAATATGATACTCACAGGTCAGATAGAGGGAAAGAGAGACAGGGAAAGCAGCAAATAACATAAAGCGTGCTAAGAGCTAACAAGGATAGGGAGAAGTGGAAGGCCATGATCGCCTACATCCTGAAGGGATATGATAGATAGATAGATAGATATATAGATATATAGATAGATATAAACAGACTGAGATAGATAGATAGATAGATAGATAGATAGATATAAACAGACTGAGATAGATAGATAGATAGATAGATATAAACAGACTGAGATAGATAGATAGATAGATAGATAGATATAAACAGACTGAGATAGATAGATAGATAGATAGATAGATAGATAGATAAACAGACTGAGATAGATAGATAGATAGATAGATAGATAGATAGATAGATATAAACAGACTGAGATAGATAGATAGATAGATAGATAGATAGATAGATAGATAGATATAAACAGACTGAGATAGACAGATAGATAGATAGATAGATAGATAGATAGATAGAAGAAGAAGAAGAAGAAGAAGAAGAAGAAGAAGAAGAAGAAAATTGATTAACATTGATAACTGCTGTACCTTGATTTTGTTTTGGTGTTTGAAGTTAGAATTCATTTTGCCAGCGACATTTATATATTCATGCATAATGTTTTTAAAGTTTTCTTCCACTTTGTTGATCATTTAATATATTTTGAACTTGCAAATATTTTGTAATCCCTTCATGCAGTGATGATATTTGCATTTATGCAATCTTTCTGCTCGCTTGCATGCACAACTGTTGCGCTTTTCCATCGAGTGAAGATACTGTGTTCAGCTTGCGTGATTGCTGAATTTACGCACCAGCTGTGTCACTATGGTGAGGCACTCACGTAGAAGAGGAAGTTGTGATTTTATCTCAATATCAGTCACTTCTATTTTATAGCCACCGGATGGATTATTTTAGTTCTAAGTGGGGTCTACTTTGACCGAAGAATAAATGAGTGGATGGAGACTTTTAAGAGAAGTGACAACAGGTCGGGGATACCAGAATCAAGCAGGTACAAAAATTTAAATACCTGGGAAGCGCTATAACAGAAGACGGAAAGTGCGACACAGAAATCCGAAGGCGAATTGGCATGGCGAAGGAAGCATTTCAGAAGTTGAGTAAAGTATTAAGAAAGAGGACAATTTCGCTAGAAACTAGGAAGCGAGTACTGGATTGCTACTTGCTGTCCGTCCTTCAATATGGCAGTGAATGCTGGACAATACCATCAAAGATGAAGGAAAAACTTGAAGCATCTGCAATGTGGTTCTACAGAAGGATGCTGCGAATATCATGGATCGAGCATGTGAGCAATGATGAGGTCTTGGAAATGATGGAAACAAAAGGAAATTAATACTGAACATCAGGAAGAGACAGCTTAAATTCCTGGGGACACACAATGAGGAAGGAGGGCTTGGAGAATCTGATACTAACAGGGCAGATAGAGGGAAAAGAGACAGGGGAAAGCAACGGATAAGATATTTGCAGGACCTAATCAGGTGGATGACGGAATGAGGATTGCATGGTGTAACATGAGAAGGCGTGATCAGAGCCACCAGGGATAGGGAAAAGTGGAAGTCCATGATCGCCTACGTTCTGAAGTGACAAGGCACATAGGAGAAGAAGAAGAAGAAGAAGAAGAAGAAGAAGAAGAAGACAACAACAAAACTGGATATACAGCGCATCCGGTTGATAGTATATATTAACAGGTATGTTTGGGATAGAGTAAATCTGTTCTGGTCCACGCTTGGCAGTGGACAAACTATCCAGTGCATAGTTCCTGTGCTGCCTGTCCGTATTGCTAGCTACACATCGGAATGGACAAGGAGCTAGTAGACGACTGTAGCCGATCTTGGTAACAAAATCTGTCCTACTGTGTCACCTACCAACCCACCCGAGCTTACAGCATATCACCTTGAATACACCGGTTCTCGTTCGATCACCGAAGTTAAGCAACGTGAGCCTGGTCAGTACTTAGATGGGTGACCACTTGGAAATAACAGGCGCTGTAAGCGTTCAGTGACGGATGTGCATTGTGGTGCAGTGGATATCGGCTTGGAAAGAGAAATCGGTGAGCCGAGTTCGAATTCCAGTTGAATACCCTGCATTTACTTAAGCACTAGTACCCTTAGGAAAGGTGTTAATCCGTCCGTCACTTCCTTCCAGTTATGGGTTAAATAACAGGATGGGACCTGGAGACAACCCATCTAGTGTTGGTGTCACAATAAAAACAACCTTGGTAGCCCTGGCGAGGCATCAAGTATTAAGCTATTTGACAAGATAATGAATTTCGCAACAAAATTGCGCCAGGGTTCCAAATGTACAGGGAATACTGGATGGGTGTAGTGAGTTCTATCTCAGCCAAGGCCGCAAGACGATGACCAACCCACCTAGAATAAGCAAGTAAAGCCTTGAATAAAACGTATTAGAAAAAGTGTTCATTATATTTTTCGACTTGGCGTTTGTTTACATCTGTTGTTTACTTGTGGACGCTTAGTGAATCATTTCCCATCTCCGAGAACATGGAATGTAACATAGTGGGCAAGGCATTGATCGGCGGGTGAAAGCAGAGCTAGGGTCATGCTGTAGTTTTGTTCAGTATCGTACAGTTTTCAATTCCAAAATCGATTCCAATGTCTTAGCTAAAAAAAAAAAAAAAAAAAAAAGAGAAAAAACAAAAAGAATTTTATAACAGTATTTCCATTCTATTTTTTTCGCAAATAATTTTAGATCCCTTGTGTACATTAGATAACCGAATGTTGATCATTTCCACCATATTAACCTGGTCTAGGTGAAGAATGATTCATAGAAAGTAAATAAATGACTTCGACATTATCTTGAATTTAATCGCTTCCAAATTCTATGCAATGTCTATTCCAAGTTCTCTTAAAGATGGGTATACAATTTTCTTCAGCTCTTTTTCAAGTTTTTGCTATACTTTCATTCAATTTTATTTTGTTGTCTGTTGGAATTGGTCTTCTTTTCTTTGTTTACGATGACGACTCTCATTTGGCTTAGATTTGGTGATCGACTTAGATTGCATAAACCCGAAGAATTTCCTTTCTTTTAAGATAGTCTAGCTACTAAATATACACTTTTGTTCACATGTTCATAAATTGTCCTTATAATCAGTCAAGATAAAATGAGGCTGTCGGATTTTGTGAGATTTAATTGCACAGAAAATCCAAGTTTAAAGACACCTATACCTTTTCATGAGCCAATAAAAAAAGCATATAGATTTATACATTCACTAACAGAAAAGCACTTTTCAAAAGACAGTCGGCTCACTAGATTTTGCTATATGCTGACAACCTCTTATTTACTGGCCAATCAGTAGCAAGGAAGAAAATCTTAAAAGATAATACATTTCTATTCTCCACAAAATATAAAAACGTGTGAATTTTGTCTTTCTCCGCAGAGGGCTACGGGTCGTCTGACCAAAGTCAAATTCGGGCGGCCTGTATTTTTTAAAGCTAAAATTTCAATGAAATATGTTAAAATATTGTTCATCTGCAATCAAGAAAGTACTAACTTCACAAGATATTAACATGTATGAATGAAGCCGTCAGTTTAAAATGACGATTTCTTTTTTCTCCATATATTTAAGAGCAATACAAAGGTAGAAGGACCGGCATTTGTGCTTTATAGACTACGCAAAGGCATCTGACAATGAACGCCAAAAAGACTTGTTCGAGATACTCGGCGTTCTCGACATTTTCGGGAAGGACATTAGGATAATCAAGAAACTATTCTGGTAGCAAACCGCTTGCATACAGACAAGAAATGAATTCAGGATGGATACAAAAATAGAAAGGGGCGTAAGACAAGGATGCGTTTTCTCGCCGGATCTACTCAACCTGTACAGTGATACATTTCTGTGAGAGATAAAATACTTGACAGGATTTGTCACAATCTCAGCAATATAATGATGATAGCAAACATGGAAAAGAAAAATTCAGGCCCTCCCCTACAGAACATAGCAAGAGAAAGCGAACAGAAAGGACTGAACATAAAATTAAAGAAAATTGAATGTATGGTCACCATCAAAAATAAGACCCCGAAATACCAACTACGGGTCGGAGAAACTAAAATAAAACAAGTAAAGAAAATTAAAATAGCTGAGAAGCGTTCTGATAGAAGATGAAATGCGCATCACTGAGATCCGAAGGCATGGCCAAGGTCGCATTTCAAAAGCTAACCAGAGTACTGAGAGACAGGAAAAATCTTATTGGAAAAAAAAGAAAGCGTGCTGGACTGCTATATGGTATCTGCCCTTCTGTATGGCAGCGAATGCTGGACGATTTCTTCAAGGATGAAGGAGAAGCCCGAAGCAACATAAATATGGTTCTACAGAAGGGTGTTGAGAATACCAGGTAGCACGTGAGCAATGATGAGGTTTTGGAGACGATGCAAACGGGAAGATATCTCATACATTTCAAGAGAAAACAGATGAGGTTTTTGGGATATGTAATGAAGACGGAGGCTTGGAGAATCTTCTACTCACAGGACGGATAGAGGGAAAGAGAGACAGGGGAAAGCAGGTCGGGGCATATTTGATAGGCCTTAGCAAATGGATAGCGGAGCTGGATTTGAGAGAGATACCAAGAAGAAAATTATTTAGAACAAGAGACAGCGGTAAGTAGAAGTTCATGATCACCTGCGTTCTGAGGAGATATGGCACAGGAAAGAAGAATCTAAATGATAATTAGATATTATAATATTGGGAAGTAAAAATTTGACTGAAATATCCTGGAAAGTTTTTATCTAAAATCAAGATACGAACTGTAAGAAAAATAATCATAATTTATGGATAAAAGATGGCGTCTATTTCAACTTCCGGTGATGTACTTCCGGAAATTAAAGTAATGCCCTAGTGTACTTTCTATCTATCTTTCTTTGTTGCCTTTTTTTTCTTCTATTTCGCTTTTTTATTTGCTTTTTTTTTCTTTTCTTTTTAATGACTTTTCATTTGTTTTCTCATTTTTTGAGTAAATGTCCCGTAAATTAACTGCAGAATGACGTTCTACGTAGGCAGCAATTTTCTGTCGAATTTTGATCAATTTTCTTCCTTTACTGAAACTTCCGGCGATGTACTTCCTGTTACGAGAAATACAATAGCGCATTACTTTCATTACCGGAAGTACATCGCTGGAAGTATCAGTAAATGAAGAAAAATCGGCCATAAATATGACAAAATTCGTTCCAGTGAGCAGTATGTCATTCTGCAGTTAATTACATGACTTCGTGAGAGTTACGGGAGAGAAAAAAATGCAAGATATAGTTCGTTTTTTTATGGACATTTAGATAAAAAAAAGTTAAGTTTCTTCAATAACTAACAGTTGATTTGAGTTCAGCATATACATTTGCACAGAGATAATGTTATTTTGGATAAATTTGAAGAGGAAAAGCGTCGGGACTTACAACGAAATTTTACCGAAATCATTTACGAACTTCAGAAAAACAAAAGTTTCTAATTTTGCATTTTAGAAATTATTTTAAAGTGTTCTATTTTCTGTAATTTTTCCTTCTTTGTTGCTTAAAATCTTATGATTTTTTTCTTTTTTTTACAATAGTTGTTCATTATACATTCTATGTGACGTGTCACTTCAAGATGTTGGTGTGACGATAAGCATTCACACTTACCAGAGCTAAGGCATCCAAGGTGTTTTGCTTGTCGGGCTGCTGTGTTGTCATGAATGCTTGCGTAAATGCACGCCAGACAGTTCGTCATCTCGTCAGATGCGTCCTCTCCCCTCGCAAGTTTGGTCAAAGAAAGGAATATTCTTCGACCTGCCCTTTTATGCTGAGTGAGAACGAGGCCGACGGCGATGATTGGTGCTTCGGCAATTGTTTTTGTCCATAAAACGGGTGCGAGACAATGGCTGCCAGCGTCAATGGGACTGTGGTGACGTGCGCTGATAGAGAGATCAGTAGTGAGTTTAGACTCTGTTTATTTTCGTCTGGAAGCTTCAAACTCATCTGTGGAGCGAGCGGTGTACCCGAAACCAAACAGTTGGTTATCATGATTTTCCACAATTTCTTGTCCGTTGTAGTCTTTTGTTTTTGTGACACCTCTCGTTTTTTGGCGACATACCTTGCTCTACCGTCCATTCATATCAGCTCACCAGGTAGGTTGTGTGTCACTCTATTCTGTCCCTCTTGCCTTCAATCCGTTTTGTGAGTATCAAATTTTCCAAATCCTTTTTCATCATTAGGCATCAGAAATGTTAACTGTCTCTTTCTTAGGATAAGCGTAAGAGTTAATTGTTTCTATTTTTTCTAATACTCCACCGTTGCTCACGTGTTCGATCGATGGTATTATCAGCATCTTTCTGTAGAACAATATTTCTGGTTTTTCAAGTTTCTTCTTCACATGTGAGAAGATTTTCCAGCATTCACTGCCATATAGAAAGACCGATATTATGTAGCAGCTCAGTTCTCTTTCCATAATTTCCAACAACATTTTCTTAGTATTTTACTTAGCATATTTTGCTATCTCAGTGAGCATTTAAATTTCAGTATCGCACATTCTGTCCTTGTTATAAGCAATATATTTATGAGATATTTATATTGTTGTACTTGATTAATTTTAGGTAATCCCAATTTGTATTTTTCTTTCATTTCGTTAGTTGTTTATACCATATTTAAAATTTTTAAAAATATTTAAGACAAAAGAGTTTTCTTCTTCTGAGCTTATTAATTAAGTCGCATTTCCCACTCTTGTTATTATTTTGCTTATATTGTATTTTATAATTGATGATACGAAATTTTTCAAGGAAGAATTTTGCTCCCTGCCAAATTGACTTTGATCAGGTTACTTGGCCAGTCTCAACTTCTGTTAGATCTTGTCAAATTTTACGTTTTAGTTTTGTTTATTTTGTAGTGAATGTCTCTTATGGATGACAAAGACAGGTTTATGACGTTATTTCTTTGTTCAACCTTAAAGAATTTCTGTGTCAATCTAAATAAGTTTATGAAGTGTCTCCAAACAACAAGTCTCTTCAGTTTATAAGCATTCTCTCGCTGACGTTAGAAACTAAAAGGACTTCAATTCTAAACTCTTTCAAATTCTTTGTACGGCCTGTTTGAAGTTGTCTTATCTTCTCTTCTTCTATGTGCCCTGTCCCTTCAGGATGTAGGTGATCATGGTCTTCCACGTTTTCCTATCCCTGGTGGCTCTGAGCACGCCTTCTCCTGTTATACCATGCAATCCACGTTCCGTCATCCACCTGATTACGGCCTTCAAATATGTTATCTGTTCCTTTCCCCTGTCTCATTTCCCCTCTACTTAGAAAAACAGTCGAAATTTCTAGGGCACACAATGCGGAAAGATGTCTTATAAATTTTTATACTCACAGCAAGAGAGACAGAAGCATGCAGCGCATAACAAACCTTGGTATAACTGTTATAATATTCTACATTTTTTAAGTGTTTTTATTACTTTCGTTCAATTCTAATTTGTTGTCTGTTGGAACAGGCCATCTTTGATGATTATAATATGTTAATCTAGCTAGACAATATATCATTTATTTGCATATTCAAACTTCAATCATTTAATAATCTTTTTCTTCTTGTTTTTCTTGTTCTTTGTGTTCTCGTTCTTGTTCTTCCCAATGATGTCAGACATTTCCAAGGTGTCTTGCGAGATTGAAATATTTCTGGAAATACTCCCGAGTGTATAAACCCCCAAAATGACAATTTCAGTTGCTGCTTGACTCACTTCACTTGATAGCTCTGTATTTTGACTGTTCCGCCATCACGATGATCTTATCTCAAGTTACCGCAACGTCTGTCAGGATCTATTTCTGACTGCTTTTGTACACAAGTATGATACCAGGACGATGGCCTGTCAGTCCAAATTGTCGTACATCACATTAGCTTAATCATTATTTACATAGAAAAATCACAGTTTTGGTGTATTTTTGTATTATTTCTACATTTGTGAAAGCGCAGATTTATTACACTCTGATCCAAATCAGAGAACCGGAAAGTGTACTTTGATCCTAAGTAATGCATACAGATAGTCTGATCCTGATAAGTAGTGACAATCAATAAGTAGATAATAATAATAATAATAATAATAATAATAATAATAATAATAATAATAATCTTGTTAATTTTTACGATAAATATGTTAGATTTATAATCTCATATTTTATTATTATATATTTTATTATTTTATATTTTAAGACACACAAATCTTGCTGTTCACTTATATTGCTTATACAGTGTTTTTATATATGTAATATTAATATTCGTTTTTATATTATTAATATTCTATCTATCTATCTATCTATCTATCTATCTATCTATCTACTTTTTTGTTTGTGAATAATCTTACTAATAGAAAATATTAAGATATTAAAATTAAATACGAAGTTATTGAATACTGATTTTAATAACTAATTGATATTGTTGTGTCATCCCGTAAGAACTGCCTTAAGAAAAGCAGTTTCTGCCACTGGCGATTTTAATTATCAGAACCGAAAGATTATGAAGGTAAATATGTAAATATACTTATATAGCGTGCGCATGCGCACGTAGGCTCATGTAGTTAATGCATGGGCGCATGCGTGCATTTCCTCATAAAATACCCAGAAAGTATTTGTCTATATTTCTGAGATGAGGTAGTATTTAAATTATTCGGGCTATTTTTCTCGTTTTTGTTGCCATTTATACGACGTTTCGGCACATGAAGAAGGCCGGAGCGTACAACGGCCGAAACTTCATAGTACAACAAAGATGAGGACAACATTCCGAATAATGTAAATACTGTACTTAGAAATATATTCTTTTAAGACTGATATATTTTTATTAATTGAAACGTTAGGATTTGTGGATACCCGTGTTTGAGTAGACGCTCCGCTTATTTTAAACATTATTTATTTCCTTGTGTACTCGAAAAACTTAATAAAGAAAACGTATTTGAACATTCTGATCCAGAGGTTTTTACCGCCCAATTACAAAATTAAAAAACAAAAAAGAAAAGAAAAGAAAAAAAAAATGAAGAAAACTTCACAATAAGGCATGGTTATATTTTGCCGTTAAAGCACATTCACCGGTTCTGATTTTTTTTCGAAACACATATGTGTTTAGTTTCGTATCTGGAATACTAAAGACTTAATACATTTTATTTTTTAATCCGATATGTTTTTTATTACTTTAAAAGTTATTGTTAGTGGATACCCGGATTTTGTTAGCGTGAGGAATAAAGGGGTCATGTTTAAAATAATTAAGGCTGAGTTTATTTATTTAATAATATAGGATACACATCCTATATAATCCAACTAATTAACAGTTATTAAAACACAAAAAGTAAAATTTCACACTCAAAATGGATCAAAACGACTGAAAACATTTTGGAAAAGGCTAATTCACATGTCAGTGTGAAAATTAAGATTCTGGATTCTGATTGGATAGAAAATAGCAAATTGATCTATGACCCCGGTCAATTTTTCTTAACACCTAAAAAGATGGGTATGTCGTTTGATCCAGTCACATGAATAGATTCCACTACTTAACCATGTCCATTGACCGGCAAATGTCAGTCCGAATTGGGAGCGGTAATCTGATAAGGACCTCGTCACAATGTAAGGAAGAAATTTCAAGACGCCGACCCTGTCATGCCTCGTCGACATACATTCATTCTTCCTCTCCTTTCAATTTTCCTATCTTCGTCTTCACTCACACGCCGTCAAAGAAACAACAAGATACTTCAACTGACTCCTAAACACTAAATTCCGATAAGTACAATTTTCCTTTATTGCTTCCCCTTAATTTTTACTTTTTTCTACCATAAGAAAGGGAAGGGAACACAGACTTTATTAGTAGCCTGTTAATCTTTCTACATGTACACATTCTGCTACTATCAACTATAAGCTCTGAATTTCTGTGGAACATTTAACTACTTACATTTTCTCTTTGAACATTTAACTCATACAAATTAATTCACGACGTACATTTTTCGATTTGAATATTTTTTTCTTACAAATAGGTTATAGTGTTCAGTTAAAGAATTTCACTTACTTTACAAACACCTTTATTCTTGCAACCTTTCTTTCAACCTGATGACATCTTTAAATGTTGGCGATGTTTGGAAGTGGCTTTGTACCAAACATGACCGAAGAACCTTACAATAAGCTTAAAGGTCACAAACTGCTTACAGAAACTAACCGGTCACCCTTTCCACCGAAACAGTGACCCATTTCTTTTAATCAGATATATTTTTATTACTTCAACGTTAGATCTAAGTTTAGTAACTTGAAAACATTGTACTTCAAGGGTGATAGAAATAGTGTTTAGCAGTTTCTGTGCAGAACTGCTACGAACTGGGAATGAGCTATCCCTAATCGAACAGGGTTTATCTAATTAAGATAAACGATTTGAATTATTTTTATATGCTGTGTCCCTTCAAGACGTAAGCGATTACGACTCTTAACAATCTTATGTCCTTTGTATCTCTTAGAAATTGTGTCTTTTGAGTATCTCTCCTAATCCCTGTCATGTCAACTATTTACAAAATCTCCTTTAGTAGGTTATGCACTGGTTGCTTCTGTCCCTTTTGTTTTTAATATGCCTTGTGGGTATAACAATTTATATGACATTTTTCCGCATTCAGTCAGTTAAGTGCCATACGTGATACATGCTTTGGGTGATCGAAAAAGACATGACTAACTGGGCAGAAGATTATCTCGCAGTAAGTTGCCATTGGTTTCTGCGGTAAAACTGATTGCCAGCCAAGGTTATAGAACCCAATATATTCTATTATTTAACCCATAACTGGAGAGAAGAGACGGATTAATACCTTTCCCAAGGGTATTTGTGCGTAAGTGAATGCAAGGGATTCAACTGGAATTTGAACTCAGCTCCCGATTTCTCGTTCCGAGCCGATATCCACAACGCATATGTGCCCTAAAAATTTCGACTGTTTTCTTTTTTGTTTCCATTCTCTTTCTAATTTTGTCATTGTTCACAAGTTCAGTTCATGGTATTTTCAGCCATTTTTCTTAGAACCACGTTTCTATTGCCTCAAGTTTCTTCTTCATTTCTGATGAGATTGTCTAGCATTCCTTGCCAGATGAGAGTAGCAATATTTTATAAGAGTTCAATACTCTTTTCTTTGTTTTTGACGAGGTTTTCCTGTTAATTAATAATTTGCTTAGGTTTTGGAAGGCGACATTTATTGTCTCCAAGTTCACTTAGATTTTTCTGTCGCATTTTCAGTCCCTGTTAAAACAATTCATAGATATAAAAATGTTTGTAATTGGTTGATTCTAGCATCTCTAATTTGTAATTCGCATATTAGGCAATTTCTTTTGATGACAGCCAAATATTGTCTTCTTAGAATTGATAGTCTTTTCTTATTGCTTTCCTTTATTACTACCCTCTGTACGAGTTTCTCCGTTTTCCTATCTGTGCCTGCTATAAATTTCATTGATTAAATTATTCAAGGTGTCTTTTTAAACCGACTATTTTGACAGTGTAGCAAAAAGAGCAGCCCAAAATGCCAAATACAAGTGGGAGATACTAAAATCAAGCAGGTACAAAAAATTAAATACCTTGGAAGTGACCCAACAGAAGACGGAAAGTTCAATACATAGAACCGAACGAGAACTGCCATGACAAAGGACGCATTCAAAAAGCTGAATAAAGTATTAAGAGACAGAAAACTGTCACTAGAGAAAAAGAAGAGAATACTGGATTGCTGTCTGATGTCACTTCTTCAATATGGCAGTGAATGCTGGACAATATCATCAAAGATGAAGAAAAATCTTCAAGCAACTGAAATGTGGTTCTACAGAAGGATGCTGCAGATATCATGGACCGAGCATGTGAGCAATGATGATATGTTGCAAAGAATGCAAACGAAAGGGAAATTAATATTGAGCATCAGGAAGAGAAAACTAAAGTTCCTGGGACATGCAATGAGGAAGGAGGGCTTGGAGAACCTGATACTAACAGGCCAAATAGAGGGAAAAAGAGACAGAGGAAAACAGCGGATAACATATTTGAAGGGTGGTTACGAGATGTTACATGAGAAAACGTGCTAAGAGCCACTAGGGATAGGGAGACGTGGAAGGCCATGATCGCCTATGTCCTGAAAAGACAAGGCCCATAGAAGAAGAACCTCCTCTGAACTCCATCTCTTTCTGTTGTTCTATATTTACTGAAGTCATAACTACGTGTGTTGGTAAAAATTAATATAATTTCTAATTTTCAAAGTATTAGTCACATAAAATGATCAGAAATCGAGAATGGAAAAAATGAATATTCAAAAGAACTCGAGATCCACAAAAAGTCAAAATCTGTCATAGAATTTCTGTTTTCGAAAAAGGAAACTGCTGCAAACATTCGCAGGAGATTATGTTTATCTAAAGTAAGCATTTGATGTAATCTTAGGAATCAGTAAAGTTAATGGCTATCGTAGGAAGAAAGAAGAAACTGGTCTTATTGGCAGGATCCACAGTGCCTAGTTAGCTATTGTTGTGAGTGAGGATCAGTCGAAAGATTAATTAATTTGCACAAAGGTCTAACTATACATAAATCTGCGCAAGTGGACTCCTTGGATATTGACAGAATCGATGAAGAGCCAAATAGCGGCTGCTTTTTGAGAGTTATTAGAATTATGTAATGAAGGATGCGTTTAAAGGATAACTGTTCTCTAAGAATGATATGTGAAAGTGGCAACACACCTGATTTAGCAAGCAGCCATGAATCTGCTATGAAACGGGTATAAATATCTGCATTCCAGGGTGTAATTTGACGATTGGGAGGGAAGAAAACTATCTGAAAGATTAGATTTTAAATTTTGAGACAATTGTGTGCCTTTTAGTAAACGTTATATGCTTCTGTTGCCAAATCTTTTGAAATAAAATAACTTCAGGCATTATTTTTTGCCTGATATTCATATAAGAAGTTTATAGAACATATTTTCTCTTAGTTTAATTTTTTTTTAGTTCTTTCAATCGTTACTTTTTGTGTCGAATTATTTTTCTGTTTTCTTATAAATTTTATTCATCCGTGTTAAGTGTAGAATCAGCGAATTGAGTTAAAATTCTCGGATTGTCTGTTGATTTTAGTTTCGCAAAAATTATCTCGAGAAGGGATTTAATATATTACTTTTCCCCCTCAGCTATGAGCTAAATAGCAGGAGCTGCTAATCTTTCTAGCTTTAGGTGGTAGGTATTCTAATAGAAAGAAATCTCTGAATTTTAAACCATGGAAAAAAAAAGCAACGGGAAACGACAACACTATCTTTCCCAAGACGTCATGGAAAATCATTGAACAGAAAGATGTGGAGAGCCATTATCATTTATGTCTTGAAAGAAAATAGTCTTAGAAAAATAATTAAAATTGCTGGATATCTAATTACCGTAATATAGGCACTTCCTGTGAATAGGTGTTTTTATTAAAAAATATCAGAACCTTTCAAAAGGAGACTTTACTGTAGTCAACAATATTTAGACTAAAATGGCACTTCATATTATGGATTTAGCTAAACTTAAGTTTTGAAGCTGAAATAAATAGTTAAATGTATTTCTTGATCATCATCATCATCATCATCATCATCATCAGTAACATGTGTCGTCATCGCTGCGTAATCGAACATTTCACCAGTTACTCCACTTACCTGGGTTGAAAACTGGAAACGTATACATTCATTCGTAGCGTGTCTTGGGTATGTAGACCTGGCGGAATCCACCACTCTCTAGATCAAATCATAACTGATGTCCTCCAGTTTGAAGGCTAGCTTTGGTTATGGAAATGTGGCCGTTGATTCTATCGTTGACTTTAAACTAGTAAGTCCTTCACTGGACGATGCAATCACAACACCGCACTGACTCCTTGGGGACCAATCGATTCCATTGTGCTAGATGGCCTTTAACCCTACAAGACGATTAATATGTCCATTAACAGGTTTTGTTTTCAGTCGTATGGAATATCTAGCGCATACTAATGACCCGAAAAACCCGAGAATCGGTTTAGTTACTGATATCCAACTATTTGATAGTTACATGGTACTGGAAAGCATTCTTAGAGTGAACACACATAAAGACATAATATTGTGATAAACGATTAAATACTAATTCATTGGAATAGAGCCGACGTAATCTTGTCATTTTTTATGGGTACGATGCTATTAAGGATATAGAACAGTAAAAAGAAATCTTCGTTGTTAAATTAAAAAACAACACTTTCAACGTACAAAAGCTGAAGAAATATGATAAAAGCCAGATATTCCCTGAAACTAAATGCTGATTCCTTATATGAAGGAAAACAAAAGAAAAAATAAAGTACTTGAACTTAGAAATTAAATAATTTTGTAAGAATCATTCTTCAATTTTCTAAATGAAATAATTTATTTTTGCAAAAATTAAACGCTGTTAAGAAATGCCAAGAAAAGTGAGAAAGAAAGAAAGAAAAATAATCACTGAAAATAAAAGGAAAAATCAAATGGCTTTTTCTCGAGATTTTTATTCAAGAAATTCTTCCGGGCATTTTTTTCTTTCCGATATGAAAAACAATTCATTTATAGAAATTAGTCACTCAGTGGCAAATCACTAAACATGAGTCACTAAGTCCAATGTTCAAAGTTAAAGCTTTTGTAAGGGTAAAAATCGTATAAAAAAGAAGGTATTATGTTCCTCGATTAGAATGTTCATTTGACTTTAGGGAGCGTCATTTTTTATCTTTATATTATTTGCCACAACTGCAAGGAATGGAGTAGACGCAGTACTTTTTTTTTACCGTGTTAGATTTTACTCGGCAGGGATTTCTCCGTAGAATGTAGCTGTTTCTGATATCTTGTTGATATTGTATGGGCTGCAAATCTAAATATTTTCCGATAAGCCCTTGATAGAAAGTATCGAATCAATACACACTCGATTTGATACAATAATACAGACGGTTGAGAAAACGCCATCAAAAATAGACATGATGTTGGGATACTGATGTAGAGAGCTAAGTTAAATAGACAGAACTTGTAGATTTAAAAAAAATTACACTTATACGTAGGGGGTAGCGACTCCGACTGACACCAAATCGGTCGAGTTTCAATCCCGGCCAGAAGGAAGTGGATGTGCCTAGCCACACTGATGAGCTGTGATACAGCGAAACAGACATTTTAATGTAGATGACTAATATATTATGCTCTCATTACGATTGAGCTCTCTAGAGAAGAAAATTTAAAACAGTTTCCACTTCTGTTATATAAGCTTGACTCTTCAGAAATGAATTGAGTTCTTTCAGTGATTGGCGTGTGTATACACTGCTTATATACAACACGTTAAAATTTCCCGTCTCTGATTCCATGACTTAGGAAGTAGCTACTCCTACTGACACCAAATCGGTCGAGTTTCGATCCCGGCCAGAAGCAAGTGGATGTATCTAGGCACACTGATGATCTGTGATACAGCGAAACAGACTTGTATGTGGATGACTAATATATATATCTTAACGAAACTTGGTTATAAACAACCGACAATTTGAAATGAATTGTTTGAACATTATTTTTTATCGATACTCGTATTTAAGTAGATATTCTGTTTTTTAATTAAACAGTATTATATATTTATATCTACTGGCCTGATTATTTACGATGAATTTTTATTACGAAAATGTGTGTCATTCGGCAGAATTCGATATGACAGATATGGTTGTTGCGATGAATCGAAAATTGTGTTATATAGGCTTGATTAAAACCTCGTTTAGACTGGAGGTTATTCGTGGTCGAGCGGTCTAAGACGTTATCAGATCAAATGGTAGCTTCCCCTAGGTAGATAGGGGTCGCAGGTTTGAATATATATGTGTGTTTGCGTGTGTGTGGACAAATATGCAAGTCAGTGGTGCATTGTGAGTAGTCTATTTAACAAACAAATCTATAAATAGCAAAAGAAAAGAAGAGAAACTGCATTCTTATCCACACTCAATATCCCTAGGATAATACGAAACACAACCGTTACCTCTCAATAAATTAACCGTTAGAATAATACAATATAATACACACAATACAAGACAATACACTACCCACAATGCATCACGGATCTGTATATATAAATAGTCGAACAAAAACACACCATACATGACTTGGAGATTGGGTTTAGCATGAAACAGACTGTCGTCTTTGGGCGTTGAGTCAATGACCACATTTATATTTACATACGCTTTATCCCTGATACTGAGTGAAATACCTCATAAATATAGCATATCTTAAAACTATACTTTACCATATATATGGTCATCCACCTACTGTATCTCAGTTCACCACTGTAGCTAGACATCTGATCGCTTCCAGCCGGAATCGAAACACGACCGATTTTTTTTTAATCATATCACCTCGAGCAAGGCGGTTATGCCACTGATGTGTAGGGGGCTATGTAAGAGTGAAAAGATTGGAAGAGAGAAAGCCGGAAACTACATCCTAAACAGGGAACAAGGGATGAGCCTCTTCATCTGTTCAATAGACGTGGGTGGAGTGTGAACCTGGTATCAGTCAGAGACCCTACTCTTAAGCTATCGGCGCACGTCCGTGAGAAGAGGCGATGTTAACGTGTTATATATACGCGCACACACACACACATATACACATACACACATATATATATATATATATATCTTGTTTTTTTTCTTTCCTACGAGTATTTGACTTTTGTTCATGTATTTCGTTTGTTTCATTTTTTACTTCCCCTCCTTTCCCCTCCGAGTTCGTTCTCGGTGGGTTTTTTAAGACGAACTTAAATATAGTATAATTATTACTAGTATTACCAAAATTATTTTTGTTACTATTAATGTTGTTATAATTATTATAGTAATTATATATATATATAGTGTTGTGTTGTAATATTTTTTGGTGTCAAGATTGTTCCTTTTTTAGTAGTTTTACTGATGGAATCACTTTGGTAAGCAGTTTCTTTTTATCAGAAAGTGCTCGACATTGGGGTGGAGATAGATTTAGTGCGAAAAATTTTTCACTTTAATTGAGCAGGTTTATGCCAACTTCAAAGTTTCGTGAGTAAACCGTTATGATATTTTCACTCAGCAGGGCCCTTTTTTATGACCCAAAACTAATTATATATATATATATATATATATATATATACGTAATATCCAAAGTTCGCCATAAGTAACTATGTAATTTTATTTCAGCATAATAAACGTAATAGAGAAGAAATAACCAATTACAACATAGAAATTAACAAATGGTACACTTCGGTTTTTTTCAACATAAAACATGATGTTTATTGTGTGTGTTCTTCATGGAACGCAGTGCACTTTACTAATCTTCCAGGGACCGATCGGCATACTTTGGCGCACATTCCCAACGGTACTTGGACAATGGTAGTTCAGATTTGTTCCTTAAGTTTAGGGATTATAAGAGGCAGAGTAGACTTTGTCTTTGAGAATGCTCCATAGGACGAATGCCACGCTCTCGGCTCTCCTGGGCCATCACAAAACCCTAACCCTTTCGCTCTTTTTTAATCGAGTGGACATAATGTATATGTGAAGTAGAAATGGACATGAAATAAAAATTATATCGAAATGTATATTAAATAAAAATATATGATTTAAGCTTTCGAATGACACATGAAATAAAAGTAATGCGTAAGTGTTAACAACGTTACAAACAAAAGAAAATATATAGTTACTTATGACCCTATATATATATATATATAAATGCCTGATTCATTAAATAACATCGACAAGTTTTGCCTATTTATTTGATGTAAATTGTTTTCATATTCTCTGATATGCTTAATAGCATTATCATTAAACGAAGAAAGAAAACGACAATACTGATACATAATTTTTTTAATAATCCAATCTAAGCTTTCGGCTTACATAAGCCAGTTTCAAAGATGTCAAATTATATATTATAAACATAGACAAACGGTAATGACAAACTGTTTTTGTCTACATGGAAGGTTTCCAAGCAAGAAAAAAATCGTGAATTTAAGACGCTGGAAACGAATGTCGAATCACAGCTCGTGACGTCACACATGACCAAGCGTGAGTGAAAACAAGAAATATTAAGTATGAGAAACCATTGAAATAAAACAATGGCTTTTGTTATTCTCCTTCTACTGAGCACCCATAGCTCAGAGGCAGAATCACCGACTCCGACTGACGCCAATTCGGTCGGGTTTCAATCCTGGGTTAAAAGCAATCTGATGTCTAATCGTACTGGTGAGCTGTAATACAGCGAAACAGATCTATCTGCGGATGACTGTATATATATATATATATATATATATATATATATATATATATATATATATATAATAGGATAGCCATTATAAACCGAAGCTGACACGATATATATTTCATGTAAATATATACAGACTATCCCTACCTATATCGAGTGGTTAATAATGTTATTGTGAAAAATTGATGCACATAATAAAATATGACAAAGAATAGGTCAAACGTTAATGAGAACATATTAATTTTTTTTGTACAATGTGCAGTAGGGATAAATTGATAATAATAGTTTTAGGAAAAATAATTACAAAATTTATTACAGATAAGCATTGTAAGCATTTGTCCTATTTGTTTGTAAAATATTTTATTGTAGAAATGCATTGCAAATCAGGAACTAAGTTATTGTCTGTGGCCAGGGATTAATGAAAGAGAGAATGAAGCAAACCGTTTATTGACAATCAGAAAGAAGATAATTTTAGTAGGCTGAAAAGAAGGCAAGCGTTATGAGAGACGGGGACTTTTATAGGACAACATGGAATTACTTTAGAAATCCATTGAAAACAGAGATGCATCGAAAATTAGAAAGACAAGAATGAACGTTCAGGAATTAATGCAATCGTCACATTATTAAATGTATAATGTTACGTGTTTATGTGAACTGCTGAATCTCTAATGGAGTGTATTAACTGAATATATATGTCTAGGGATATAAATGTTTTTATTTAACTTTTCAGCGTACAAACGGACGAGCCATACCGTAAGGGTTGAAGAATTGGTTTTATTTTTAATGTTATGGCTTTGTAGAATTATTCAACTGAGGTTTGTTCAGCAAATAATGCAAACAATGCGAGTGGAAGTTTACAAATAGGGAAATAGATATGTTTTGAAAATTTTAGTTTCTCCTTGGGTTCAATAACCAGACATGACACCGGTCAAAAATAGATTTTATTTTGTCTAGACACCTGAAATTTCTGGAACACGTAATAAGAAAATATGACTTGGATAATTTGATACTCACATTATCATATCAGTTTTTTTTGGAGGCCACCCATCTGAAGAAGGTTAGGAAAGAAGCTTAGGTCATATAGGGCCAAAATCTGTCCTAGTTAGGCATTTCATAGCAAAAAAACAGTTCTATAGAATGGTAACTCAGGGCATGTCGTTGGTTTTGAGTCAATCTTGACACTGATTAGGGAATGATCAAATGCGCCAATGGGGGACAAAACTTTTGTTGTAGATTTGTTAGGACAGGATGTTAGAAAAAGTTAGAGGAGGTTCACTTGCTGTCTCGTCGTATCCGAGATTCGGTTGGGTTCTGGGTTATCTCATAAGGAATGGAGAAGTATATGCAGTATCTGCCTTCCTCATCTGTTTTATTAAAGTGGATTAGCCATTCTTCATGGCCAACATTGAAGTCACGACATATATGAATATTGGGCGAGGGAAATTCAGTCAGGATATTTTTTAATCATCTCTGATATTCAATTGAAGATTACCGTTTTTTGTGTGCCTGTCGCAGGGACAATTTTCTTGATGTAGGCACCGAGCCCGTGATAGTGACGATTTAAGTGGTCGTATTTTCTTATAATCTTGAACAGTCTGGTATTGTGAGCTCCTACAATGGGATTCCACCGCAGATTAAATGGTCAGTACAATATAACCGATATTATACCCCTGCTGATAGGACAGCCTTCTTTGAAGTTATTCAAAGGTGTGGATCCTTGACTATCAGACAGATATTTTGTCTAGACACCTTAAATTTCTGGAGCACGTAATGAGAAAATATGGCTTGGATAAAAAGAAAGGAAGGCGTAAATATTGAGTAATTTATCTACTGAACCTGTGTATGGATAGCAGAACGATTTTCACACTCCACCCACGTCTATTGTACAGGTGAAGAGGCTCATCCCTTGTTCCTTGTTTAGGATGTGGTTTTCGGCTTTCTCTTTTCCAATCTTTTCACTTTTCTTTTTCTTTTTTTTCAATTGGAGTAGATAGACTAAACTATCGCCCGGTTCACACTCCATCCACGTCTATTGTACAGGTGTAGAGGCTCATCCCTTGTTCCCTGTTTAGGATGTGGTTTCCGGCTTTCTCTTTTCTAATCTTTGCACTTTTCTTTTTCTTTTTCTATTCTTTTTTCAATTGGAGTAGGTAAACTAAACAATCGCCCGGTTCACACTCCACCCACGTCTAATATAAAGGTGTAGATGCTCATCCATTGTTCCCTGTTTAGGATGTGGTTTTCGGCTTTCTGTTTCCCAAATCTTTTCACTTTTCTTTTTCTTTTTTTCAGTTGGAATAGATAGACTAAACTATCGTCCGGTTCACACACCACCCGCGTCTATTGTACAGGTGTAGAGGCTCATGCCTTGTTCCCTGTTTAGGATGTGGTTTTCGGCTTTCTCTTTTCCAATCTTTTCAGTTTTCTTTTTCTTTTTTTTTCAATTGGAGTAGATAGACTAAACTATCGTCCGGTTCACACTCCACCCACGTCTATTGTACAGATGTAGAGGCTCATCCCTTGTTCCCTGTTTAGGATGTGGTATTCGGCTTTCTGTTTCCCAAATCTTTTCACTCTTACGTAGCCCCCTGCACATCAGTGGCGTTACCGCCTTGCTCGGGGTGATATGATTAAAAAACCTATATAAAGACGAATATGAAAGTTCAAAGAATAGGAAGTTGCGGAGAGTCATGATCGTGAGTGTTTTTGAAGTGATGCGGAACGTAAAAGAATAGCGCAAGAAGTAATTGTTTTCCTTTTGTATTTTTGATGGTTTAGAAGAATTTCAATTTTCTTTCTCTTCTATGGGTCGTGTCACTTCAGGACACTTTAGTGATCATCTTCACAATTTCCTGTCTCTTCTAACTCTGAATAAGGATGACGGACACAAACTGTGAAAAGCGAGTGTGGTTTAGTGACGACTACTGGAAAATAATCAAAAAGTATGCCTCAGTTTATACATTGGGAACTAAATTACGCAAGAATTCAGAGACTAAAAACAAAGAAGACATGGGAATTGGAAATGAAGTATTTGGTAGAGCCATGAAAAATATAAATGGCTGGCAATAAATGTATCAGATAAAACATTGTGCGATAAAAATTTGAGAAAAAAGAACTCTATGAATATACACTGTCTTCTTAGAATTTGTAGCAGCTTAACTTAACCGAAATGCAACACTTGCTAAATTTTTCATCCGGTTTGAATCTTGTTCTTCTTCTATGTGTTTCTAATATGTAGGCGATCATGGCCTCCCATATCTCTCTTTCTTTAGCAGCTCATAGAACGCTTTCTTGTGTTAAACCACCCAAACCCCGCATTGCTATCCGCTTACTGAAACCCTTTCAGTACGTTACGCGTTGCTTTTCCCTTTCTCTCTTTCCCGATATCTGTCTTGTGAGAATCAGATTCTCTAAGCCCTCATTCCTCACTACATGTCCCAGGAACTTCAATTACTTTTTCTTGGTATTATGTATTAGTCTCCGTTTCATTTCCATCCTCTAAAAACATCGTTGTTACTCGGATATGGTTTAGAAGAATTTAAATTTTCTTTCTCTTCTATGGGCCGTGTCACTTCAGGACACTTAAGTGATCATCTTCACAATTTCCTGTCTCTTCTAACTCTGAATAAATTTTGTCTTTGTGTCATCTCCCCCATAACTTACCAACCACACCCACAAGCTCACCAGGTTGGTTGTAGATTGCTTTATTCTGTTTCTTTTGCCTTCAACCTGTCCTGTGAGTATCAAATTTTCCAAGTCTTACTTCCTCATTTTGTGTCCAAGAAACCTTAACTCACTCCTAAGTACACATTTTCTTTTTCATATAATTGCCTCTATGTTGTGGGATCTCCCCTGTGTATATGATAATGGACTCGACTTAGTATACATATACTCCTGCCATAGGGAGAGCAATAGAGTCATCGCTGAGATCCGTTAGAGCTATCGGAGATTATCGGAACTGATACGAGAGATACCCAAGTTACCCAGAGATTACCGCATCAAAAGTCAGACTAGCTCTGAACTCAACTCAGCTAGAATAATATACACGGATATACTATTTCCAACGACTTTACTTCAAGATTTGTATATATTTATTTTTACTAATAGTATTCCTGGATTTACTAACCTGCGTTCAAGTTTGTATATGACGTTCAATATAACCTATTTTTCTATCTCAATATCTGTTTTGTTGTTCATTATTTTGTACGGTTCCTCACCCGGAATTCGCAACACTCTAGAACTTCGTCGTAGCTTAATTTTCGGTATATGATGTTCTCGGGATCCGTCTGTAGAACCACGTTTCTCTTGCATCAAATCTCTTCTTCATCTGTGCTGGGATTTTCCTGCATTCACTGCCAAATGCAAGGACTGATATTACATAAGAGTTCAGTACACTTTTCTTGTTTTTGTCGTTTTAATCCTTTGTTGCAATTGTCACCTTTCTGTAACCTTTGTTGCATATTGGTTACAATTCTTCATCTGTTAGAAGATCATCCATAATTTATTGCCGTATAGGGGGACTGATATTACACATAGCAATTCAGTACTCTTTCCATAGTTTCTAATGTTTCATGTCGCTTTTTAAACTGTGTGAAGATTGTCCAGTATTCACTGTCATATAGGAAGATTGATATTAGATTGTAGTTTAGAACTCTTTTCTTTGCTTCTGTTGCTTCGGGTTCCTTCTTCGTATGTGTAGACAATGTCTAGCATTCACTGCCAAAAAATATTAAGTAACATTTCAGTACTTTTTTGATGTTTCTGTTGCTTCAAGTATCTTCTTCATTTGTGAGAAGATCGTACAGTATTCACTGCCATATAGGAGAACTGATATTACATAGTAGTTTAGTACTCTTTTGTTTGTATATGATGCTTTAAGTCTATTCGTTTGTGAAGACATTATCCAACATTCACTGTCATATAGAAGGACTGATATTACATAGTAAGTCAGTACTCTTTTGTTTGTATATGATGCTTTAAATTTTTTCGTTTGTGAAGAGATTATCCAGCATTCACTGTCTCTTAGGAGAACTGATATTACAAAACAGTTCTATACTCTTTTTCTTGTTTCTGTTGCTTCAATCAATTAAATTAATTCAATTTAAAGTGTCATACGTGATACACGCTTGGGCGATCATGTCTCGAAAGAGACACGACTGACTTGGCAGAAGATTATCCCGTAGTAGGTTGCCATTGCTTTCTGCGGTAGACTGGTTGCCGACCAAGGCTATAGAACCCAATCTGTCCTGCTATTTAATCCATAACTGGAAGGAGGAGACGGATTAATATCTTTCCAAAGGGTATTTGCGCGTAAGTGAATACAATGGATTCAACTGGAATTCGAACTCGGCTCCCCGGTTTCTCGTTCCGAGCCAGTATCCACTGTACCACAACGCACATCCTTCAATACTCTTCTTTATTGTTGAGGAGATTGTCTAGTATTCATTGGTATGCAGGAGGACTGATATGAAATAACAGTTCAGTACGATTGTCCATATTTCTCATGATTTTCTCTATTTTTCCAGTTTTCTAATAATTAACATTTAAGCAAATTCTCTTCAGTTTAGGTTAAGGGTAACGATGTTATAAGAAAATGTTTATGAGGAATATTAGTATAATATTGTTTATTAATATCGTATTTATTACGATAACAACACAAAGAACAACACTAATCTTACTATTCACAAACGTTACTTCAGGTAATAATGCTGCTAGTTTGTCGATTAGACCTTCGTAACACCTTGATGTGAACATCTTATTTCTAGAAAATGTGTTACAATCTGAATCTGTATATGAATTCGAATATTGTTAAATACGTCTTCTTACTATTAAAGCAATAGCTTTTCCCCCTGATGTCCTGAGTACATGAATTTCAGCGTCCTACTAAATTGGCATCTAGGTCCCACCCATTTACCGTTGAAATAACTAAATTCAACCGCAACTTCTACTTCGGCAGTATCTTTTCACATTTCCTGCCTGTGGAATTTCCTTCCATTTACTTGCTTCCCTGATAGCTAGAATCTCCAAAAATTTAAATTCAGCGTCAATTGCCATCTTCTGTCTTCTTGAATTCCGTTCATCTTTTATCCTTTCATCAATACCCCTATATCCAGTCTTTTCTCTCACTATACCTCCCCACCCCCGCCCTGCGCATAATTGGCGGTCCCTCCTTAGTTGGGATGAAATGGTTATAAAATCAAAAGAACTTTTCCATGAAGAAATTATAATAAATACTTATCGCATATTTATGAAGTAAATGATTATTTGGAATGTTTGTTAAGACAGAAAACATGAATTGATCGAAAACAAACCAAAGGTGGATTCGAACCTCGATTAATGACATAGCAGTAACGAAATTGTAGAATTGTTTTGCAGTGATTGACATGTCTTTTATTAATTTGTTTATCTTGCAATTACCAGTTAATCACTTTTACTGATTGTGTTTAACGTAGATCCTCCCTGAGTACCTCATCAGTTTTGTGTCAAATGTTATTAAATGACGACTGTGTTTAACGTTGCTGAACTTAATTTAGTGAACAGCATATGAAAGAAAATTGTATGTATAAATTAGGTAAATAGGGAAAGAAAGATACATTATTCGCCGTGCAATGAAATTAGAAGCCATTTTATATAAAAATAAACATAGAAATTTTACCTACACACTACTGGCATGAGAATGTCTACTGGTATTAGAATGTCAAACTCCTTATCGAACCAAAAAGTATTTTAACGAAATTATTCGAGAAAAAAACAAGCATTTTAGACGTTTAACCGGACAGCTAAACAATACGAGCAAATTATTGCGACACAGATAATTTTTTAGAGGTCTAAAATTCACATGGTTTAAATTTAATAAATAAAAATATTTCTTATATTTTGTCGTATGAATATTGTTCTTACGATTAGTGAATGCGTGAGTGGTGTAATGGATAACGGCTCGGAGAAATCGGAGTTCGATTCCAGTTTGCTTCGTTACAAATGCCCTTAAGAAATGTATGAATCCATCTCTTCTCATTCAGCTATAGGTTAAAAATCAGGCTTCTATAGGCTTGGTTGGCAGCCAGTCTACCGTAGAAATATACGGCAGCCTACTTTTTTTGTACTATTATTCCCCTTGTACAAGATCTGGGGACACTCGAGATTGGAGGTTACGTTAAGTGGTAGTTTATATGCATAGGAGGGAAAGATAACGGTTGACTCTACACTTGAACAATTCGAGATTGTATCATCAACGTAAATGTAAAAGAAAGTTTATTGTTAGATCGAAAGAGAAGTCACCTGCCAATTTCTAATTGTCAGGACTGTTAGAGATTGACCATATATTACCGTATCATTAGCGTAGATGATCGGCGTATATTATTAGGTAGATTATTAAATAAATGAGAAAAAGAGTTGGTCTAAGAAACGCATGTGTTGACCATCAATGCCTCGGAGAATTGACCATTAATAACTATCTTCATAGATCTACCTGTTAGAAAATGATTTCATAAAAAAATACCTCTTCTAAAGATTCCATATATAGAGAGCTTGTGCCACACATTGTCAAAGGCCTTCGGGATATCTAATGCTATGCTCCTTGTACTATGTGTGTCATCATCAGCTTCACTAATTCTGTGTGTAATGGTAGTTAGGACATCAGTTTTGGATCGGGCTAATCGAAACTAGTACTGCTCGTCGCACAAGAGCTTTTTTCCTATCCAGATGCTTGATGACCGTCTTGTTGATAATTGCCTCAAAATGTTTGCTGATAATATTGAAGAGACTAATCGGTCTGTACCGGGATGAGGAGGATCGGTTGCTCACGTTTTTGGAGACCGGGCATACGCTTGCCACCTTCCACACGCTTGGAAGAATTTCTTTTTTCAAGCGGCGGTTAAATAATTTTGCTAGAACCAGGGATAATTCTAAGCTGATATTCTTAAGAACGACCACCGGAATTTTATCCGCGTCAATGGCTTTATTGGGGTCCATGTTCTTACAAGATTAGGGACTGCTTTTACTGAAATAAATATATTACTAAGATTGTGCTCAGTGAGACGTGCGAAGTTGGCGAGGGGATGGACTTTGTCTTTTAACTTTGAGTTTGAGGCAAAGCTCGATGCAAAGAGCTTCGCATTGTCTGTCGAGAAGGATATGATCTTGTGTCTATTTGTAATTTGGGTGGTGGTCTTCCAAACTTCGCAAGATCCAGTTTATTCTTTTCAAACTTTCCCTGGACAACTTGTGCCTAGCCACACTTTGCGTTTTCCAGATCTCTTTTATAGTGATTACAGGTGGTTCTGGAAGAATTCAGGCACAGGTAACACCATTCCTTGCGATAGATTTTGAAGTAGTAGATCCAGTGAACTATAGCTGCAGTACCTTCAATGATGAGCAAGGGTTTACTGTTTCGTTTTTTCTTAAATTTTTTTGGGAGGGAGAATAAAACACTCAATACCAGAAAAGTTCTATTTAGAGATTAGGACAGCAGTTTTTTTGGAGGCCACCCATCTGAAGAAGGTTAGGAAATAAGCTTTCGTCATATAGAACCAAAATCTGTCCTAGTTAGGCATTTCATAGCAATAAACCATTCTATAGAATGGTAACTTAGGGCATGTCGTTAGTTTTGAGTCAATCTTGACACTGATTAAGGAATGATCAAATGCGCCAATGGGGGACAAAACTTTTGCTGTGGATTTGTTAGGACAGGATGTTAGAAAAAGTTAGTGGAGGTTTGCTTGCTGTCTCGTCGTATCCGAGATTCGGTTGGGTTCTGGGTCATCTCATAAGGAATGGAGAAGTATATGCAGTATCTGCCTTCCTCATCTGTTTTGTTAAAGTGGATTAGCCATTCTTCATGGCCAACATTGAAGTCACGACATATATGAAAATTGTCCGAGGGAAATTCAATCAGGATATTTTTTTAATCATCTCTGATATTCAATTGAAGATTACCGACACGTAATCCTGAGGACGATTCAGAGGTAAAACGAATGTAGATAAATAGTGCCCCACGGAAGCACATATATGGGAATTTAGGTTCCTCGTTTTTTGTGTGCCTGTCGCAGGGACACTGTTCTTGATGTAGGTACCGAGTCCGTGCTAGTGACAATTTAAGTGGTTGTAATTTCTTATAATGCTGAACAGTCTGGTATTGTGAGCTCCTACAATGAGATTAAATGGTCAGTACAATATAACCGAGATTATACACCTGCTGATAGGCAAACCTTCTTTGAATTTATTCGAAGACGTGGATCCTTGACTATCAGACGAGTAACGCCAAACACAGAAAACACTACCCCAGCACTCTTAATGAGAAGACAAATAACCCAAGTAAGATTCATTCACGATACTTAGAGTGCATGTTTCTTATCCATCTAGGGGTCGGGCAGCACAACTTTTTCTTTGGGTTTGAAACATAGTACCTGCCAGTAACTAAGAGTCCCAAGGCAAGCTCGGACATAAACATGAGGACTAAAAAACTCACTAGGAGAAGTGGGTGAAAAAAGTTGTTCGGGGTGCTTGGGGTGCTCGATGTGCATGTGCATACTCTGTCTCCATTTGAGTCAGTTTCAGAAGAACAATCGTTAGGTCGAGGGAATATAGATGGTAAATACTTCTATTTGAAAAGAAGAATACGAATAAAATACCAAGAAAATCATATTAACTTATGACTTGGTATAAGTTCTGATGTTTACTACCAAGCAAAAAATCGGGATACTAAGTCTTAGTTCTCAGCATTGATAGACAAGAATAGCTAAAACTATATGAGTATGAAAATTCTCCAAGCAGTTATTACTATGATTTCCCCCCAAAATTTCAAATGTCTCTTTCCAATTCTAAGTGTCATTTTTGCTTCCGTTTTCCTAAAATCTTCATCGTCTATACTATGTTCCATCCATGGTGCTCACAGCATCTGAAGTAAGAAGTTTCTTAAATGAATAGAAATGGACATAAAATTGTATACGAAGTCAGATAAGTGAACAAATCAATGATAATCTACAAAGAATGTTCAAAGGAATCAAGAAAAGTTAAAAATTCAAAAACATAGCAGACATTTAAAGATATCACGTATAGCATCGCCTATATTAATGTAAGCCGTCTTCAATGATATGGGTTAAATACCTTCTTCATCAAGTGAACAAATCAATGATAATCTACAAAGAATGTTCAAAGGAATCAAGAAAAGTTAAAAATTCAAAAACATAGCAGACATTTAAAGATATCACGTATAGCATCGCCTATATTAATGTAAGCCGTCTTCAATGATATGGGTTAAATACCTTCTTCATCAAGTGAACAAATCAATGATAATCTACAAAGAATGTTCAAAGGAATCAAGAAAAGTTAAAAATTCAAAAACATAGCAGACATTTAAAGATATCACGTATAGCATCGCCTATATTAATGTAAGCCGTCTTCAATGATATGGGTTAAATACCTTCTTCATCAAGTGAACAAATCAATGATAATCTACAAAGAATGTTCAAAGGAATCAAGAAAAGTTAAAAATTCAAAAACATAGCAGACATTTAAAGATATCACGTATAGCATCGCCTATATTAATGTAAGCCGTCTTCAATGATATGGGTTAAATACCTTCTTCATCAAGTGAACAAATCAATGATAATCTACAAAGAATGTTCAAAGGAATCAAGAAAAGTTAAAAATTCAAAAACATAGCAGACATTTAAAGATATCACGTATAGCATCGCCTATATTAATGTAAGCGGTTTCAATGATATGGGTTAAATACCTTCCTCATCAAGTGAACAAATCAATGATAATCTACAAAGAATGTTCAAAGGAATCAAGAAAAGTTAAAAATTCAAAAACATAGCAGACATTTAAAGATATCACCTATACCATCTCCTATACTAATGTAAGGGATCTTCAATGATATTGGCTAAATACCTTCCTCATCGGTTAAATACTTTTCTCATCAGTTTTGTTAGAGTAGACTAACCATACTTTCTTGAGAGTATTAAAGTCACCACATACACAGAAGGAAATTTAGTCAGAACCCTCAAGTCCGACGAAAATACAGAGAAAAGACATATGTGTTAATATAGATGTCCCACACGGATATTCAAAATACTGCAAAAGTCTTGCATAAGGTAACTTACTTACAAGAGACTTTATAAATGCTTCATTACATTTTTACCAGCGGATATCCAACCTAAGTTGCTTTCAATGGTGTTTGGCAAAATATTTAAGCTTACTGTAATATACGTCGTTTCCAATTTCAACAACCAGAGTGTCTCACTTGGGAAAGTTGGAATCGTGGTGAAAGTTCTTTCAATTGATGGTCTGTTTTTCTTTCTCTTTCCCCCTTTTTTCATCTCTTTCTCTTTGGTCACAATCCGAAAAGGCGGGAATATCTTCTTAGTCAGTCAGGAATTAAAAAGTGACATGATTGCCCAGGCATGAATCACGTTTGGCACTTCACTGACTGTTACAATGACATTCCGCTTTTTTATGTACAGTGTCCTTTGGAACGTGGGTGATCATGACCCTCCCTTAATGTTTTATCGTTTATAGATTCCAGTTTCTGTTATGCAATTAATTTACACAAGCTCGTTAGGTTACTCACTGTTTTATTCTCACTTCATTATGTCCTATGAGTGGTGTGTGTCAAAATTTTTTAAGCATCCCTTGTTCCTTGTTTAGGATGTGGTTTCCGGCTTTCTCTTTTCCATTCTTTTTACCCTTACGTAGCCCCCTTCGCATCAGTGGCGTTATCGCCTTGCTTGGGGTGATATGATTAAAAAAAAAGAAGCCTTCTTTACTTAATATGTATTCCTCCAAAATTCCAATCTTTCTGATTCTGTCATTTTTGTTTCCGTTTTCCTTAAAAATCACTCGCCTGTTCCATGTTCCGTCCATGGTATTTACAGCATAATTGTTGCTTCAAGTTTCTTTTTCCTATGTGAGGAAATTGTCTAGCGTTCACTGCTATAGATAAGGATTGATATAGTATAGTTCAGCTCTGTTTTTCTTGTTTATAAGTTGATTAAAAGTATCTCTGATTGTAAAAAAACAACAACAAGAAGAACACAAAAAAAGCAAAAACAAAACAACAATCATGTTTCAAACGACAAAGTGTTTTTAAAGCTTAAGAATTTGTTTGCTAGTTTGATGTAATTTTTTTCGTTTTATATATGGGCAACTGTTACACAGTATCACTTCTAGGTTATGACATTCATAATGCTCTAATTATCCAATATATCAACATGCTATGTCAGCGAGCAGATACAGTTTCTCTAATCCACAAACTCAATATCTTGTTAAGGAAGAAGCAATGCACATTCTCTTTCTACTTTCTGCATGTGATATAAACTAAATTCCATATCAATACTGTGGCTAAAAATAAAGTACGCTATACATGAGCGTAAAGGTAAACAGCCATATTTAAGTGGTTAACTTGACACGTTACTCTTGTATCCGGTGACATTATTATTTCTTTTTCCCACTTGAAAACAGATAAACTTAATTAACAACAATGAAACAAAAACGAAAGTTATTTTAAAGAGGATAACAGAAAAGAAAGATGGCGGTAACAAGTCGATAGGAAAATGGAGTGCGCATGCGTTTTGCATTAATGGTGCATTTATTACAATCAAAATCCATTAGATTTAGAGAAAGTTCCTCAGAGCTAGTAATATTAAAAAAAAAAATCAAAACGAAATGAGAAAAACTGAAAAAAGAAATGTACTCAGGATTAATATATATTTTTTGAGATGAAAGCAGCATTTTTTTCTTTCATGTTTTGTGACAGCCCGAAGCCAAAGTAAATAATTTTTCTCCCATAATGAAAACCAGCCGACGGCAGAAAATTTTTTTCTTGCTTGCCGTAGTTTTCCGAAATTATGGCGACACTTAGGCTGTATTAGAAGCGAGTGGCAGACGTAAAGTGAAGGAGAAACAAAAATGACAATGAGAGAATGATAGGTGAAAAGGAAAAGAGAAAATATATGGGACACAGGAAACGAGAGGAGAAGAGAGATAAAAACAGGTTGTAAAGAGAAAGATAGAGACAAGTTATTAAATAGAGGAATAAAAAGAACCAATTGAGGAAGAGATGATCCATATAAGAGATAGAAAAAAGAATGAGAGAGAAAGAAATAAAAAAGAGCGAAGGATAGAGAAAGAGAAGGAAAGCAGGAAAAGATAAAGCGAGAGACAAGGAAAACATATAAAACAGAAAAACAGAAAAAAAGAGAAATAAACATAGAAAAATAGAGAAGGCGAGAGAGAGAGAGATAGAGAGATAGAGAGAGAAAGTGAGAGAGATAAAGAGAGAGAGTGAGAGAGATAAAGAGAGAGAGAAGCAAATACAGCTTCGGGCAAATTAATTGAAACAAAACAAATAATGTCTTCCTGGGATCTTTCACAATTCCCTTGATCACGTATACGTCGTCTCTTGGCGTTGTTTTATCTTCCGACCGCATTTCCCTTTACGTTTTGGACTAATGGATCCAGATTTTTTCTTCGCCTTGATGACACAACTGACGGTTGAAAGACTGACACCAACAATACCCGCGATCTCTTTGTAAGGCTTACCAGTGTGTTCGTGCAGCGTTCAATTTTTGTACGCTTGGAGAAATGTCTATCACAGACAATGGCCGTAGGGCAACTAATCGACCGTCGAGACAATAGTGTCTGCGCGCGATAAAATTCTGCTGCAATTATGGATGACGTAATATTTTTTAAGGCCAAACGAATTTTATCATGCACCCCGAAAATAGATTCATATTACTGAACAACATTGCAAATGACCTAATATGAAGAAAAAATAGAAATCGATTACACCCTACCATTCCAATGGGTTTTAAAACTGACCGTATAGTGAAAGAAAGGGAACCAAAGCAGTTGTTTCTATCCCTTTGCACAACGACGTATATTCAGAAAGAGGAAGATGAAAGAAAGATTGAGAAAAGAGATCGAAGAAAAAAAAAAGAGAAAAATGCGAGAGAAACGGTAATAGAAAGTGAAAGAAAGAAGCAAGGTGATTAAGTGAGAATCATTCATAAGATATTTATTCCGTTAAATGGATTAAAAAGGAATTCAAATTAAAAAAAAAATGAACATTTTTCACAATAGTACTTACCCTGTACAAGGACTAAGAGCCACTCAAAGTAGTGCATTAGAGAGTAAAACAAAAAAGCATAGTTTACAAGGTTATGAGGAGAAGGTAACGACTAACTCTAGAATTGAAAAGGTTAATATGACAGTGAATGCTGGACAATACCATTAAGAAACAGGACAATTTCGCTATAAACAAAGGAGAGAATACTGGACTGCTATGTGATGTCAGTTCTTCAATTTGGCAGTGAATGCTGGACAATACCAGCGAAGATCAAGAAAAAACTTGAAGCAACTGAAATGTGGTTCTACAGAAGGATGCTGCGAATATCATGGATCGAGCATGTGATCAATGATGAGGTTCTGGAAAGGATGGAAACGAAAAGGAAATTAATACTGAGCATCAGGAAAAGACAGCTGGAGTTCCTGGGACATGCAATGAGGAAAGATGGCCTGGAGAACCTGATACTAACAGGGCAGATAGAGGGAAAAAGAGACAGGGGAAAGCAGCGGATAACATATTTCAAGGATCTGATCAGGTGGATGACGGAATGAGGGTTGCGTGGGGTAACAGGAGAAGGCGTGCTAAGAGCCACCAGAGATAGGGAGACGTGGAAAGCCATTATTACCTACGTCCTGAAAGGACAGGGCACATAGAAGAAGGAGAATACTATAGACATCGAGGAAGAACCCTTCTAGAAAATAGCGGTTCGTGGGAAGACGATTTTTGAGTGGAACTTGGATCTCACTCATGAAATATGAAGGAAATAAGGTGGTTTGCTATAATATGCGTGCCATGGTGGGTCTTAGACGTGAAGGTGAGAACTGATACAGCTAAGAAATGTGGTTCGTCTGAATAGGGATGCAAAGTGCTTTGGGACTCTATCGAGACTGGAAAGGGAATACTGAGCAGCTCTTATATTACCAAAGTACACCATTTTCAATCCATTCTGGATTTTATAAAATTAGAGCAGCGATTCCAAAACTAGAAGAAAATTTCCCCCTGGGGGGAAATTTGAAGCTACCAGGGGGGAAATAATTACACTGCCTACTAAATATAAACAATCTCATATATTGCGCTCATGCCTAAACTAACCCTGATATTGATACACTAGTGCACATGAAGCAGCATCACCTTTCTCACTAAATTAATTCTGAAGTAGAAGAGCAAACAAAAGTCCTTTTATTTATTACTAACCGCTCTCTATGGCGATGCTTAGTTGTTACGAACTGCTCTCTATCCATTTTACTCTGTAACTATAAGTTTATCAGTATATTTGTACATTTGAAAAATAAATTAGTGAATAGTCTCATTGTGATTTGACTGCTCTTTCTATCATAAACATGAAGGGGGAAATCTGGATAATTGAACTGGGTGTAGGGGGGAAATGACAGAAAAGAAGTTTAGGAATTACTGAATTAGAGGATAACAGAAAAACTCAGTTACTTACTAGGTCGGTGCAGCTGACCGACCATTTTTCTAGAAACTTTAGCAAAGGATCGTATATATTAGTTCGACTTGATGTTGGGGTTGAACTTAATTCCAAATAGGTGCTCAAGTGACAGAAACTTCCCGAGAGAACATCTGTTCAGGGTAATAATAGGCAAATATTCATGGTACTCTCGGTGATAAAGTAACTCGCTAATTTGCTTTTTGAGGCATTGAATGTGACCGGCCAATTTTTCAGCCATTCAGCTGCCAAGCTCTGGTAATGTAGAATTTAGGATGTGCACCGCTGTATTATCGGAATAAGCATTCATAAAGGGTGTCCGTGAAGTGACACCTTGGGAACGCCTGCGTTGACCGTCAAGGGCTCGGAAGATTGGCTGCTAATAGCTAGAAAATGATAGAGAAAACTTTTCTAGTGATTACATAGCTTAAGAGCTTGTGTAGTAAACTCTTGTACCAAATCCTGTCGAAGGCACTTCCAGATATCTAATGCTAATGTTCTTGTGATGTCTCGTCAAAGTTATCACTAATTCTGTGTGGTTGTGATGCAGTGGGTATCGACTCGGAACGAGAAATTGGAGAGCCGAATTCGAATTCCAGTTGAATTCATTGCATTCATTTACGCGCAAATACCATTGGGAAAGGTATTAATTCGTCTCTTCCTTCCAGTTATGGGTTAAATAACAGGGCAGATTGGGTTCTATAGCCTTGGCTGGCAACCAGTCTACCGCAGAAAGGAATGGCAACCTACTGCGGGATAATCTTCTGCCCAGTCACTTATGTCTCTTTCGAGACATGATCGCCCAAGCGTGTTTCACGTATGGCACTTAACTGACTAAATGGTAGTTAGAACGTAGGTAGTAGATCGCTCTAATCGAAATCCGTAACGTTCGTCGGATAAAAGGTTGCTTACATCAAGGTGTTCGAAGTCCTTCTTGTTGGTAATTTCTTAAAAATTTTGCTAATGATATTGAGTAGACTAATGGGTCTGTATATGCGAGGGAAGGATCAGTTGCTAGCGTTCTTGAATAATGATCAGACGCTTGTCACGATTTATGTAAACTAGAAAGAGGGTTGGGCCGAGAAACGAGCTTTGTGGGACGACTGCGTTGATCACTTTATTGAACTGGCCGTTAGCAATTACCTACAGGGATCTACCCGTAAGAAAGGACGTAATAATCGAGGAGACTATTTCAGTGATTCCATAGCTATAGAGCCTGTGCAGCGATACTCAATACCACACCTTATCAAAGACCTTTGAAATATCTGTCTAGAATATGAAGTCAAAGTGATAATGACCGGTTACTATGCTACTTGATGAGAAAATAACGTTTTTCACCATAAGAAAAAAGATGATAGCCAACGGAAACGATGTAAACTGCATCACACCATTTATTTAACAAGTTAAACCAGGTAAGTAAGTACAAGCATAGTGAAATATTTAAATTATTTTCAGATGCAGTGTATCAGTCAGTCAGTTAAGTGCCATACATGATACACGCTTTGGGCGATCATGTCTCGAAAGAAACATGACTTACTGGGCAGAAGATTATCCCGCAGTAGTCTGCCATTGCTTTCTGTGGTAGACTGGTTGCCAAGGCTATAGAACCCAATATGTCCTGTTATTTAACCCATAACTGGAAGGAAGAGACGGATTAATACCTTTCCCAATGGTATTTGCGCGTAAGTGAATACAATGGATTCAACTGGAATTCGAACTCGGCTCGCCGGTTTCTCGTTCCGAGCCGATATCCACTGTACCACAACGCCAGTGTATCGGTAAAGAGACAAAATGAATAAAAAGGCAAGAGGAATATATTTTCTTAGCCGACGCGTTTCGTCCTATTAGGGACTTTATCAAAGTAATTACCTTAATAAAGATCCTAAAAGAACGAAACGCATCGGCTTAGATTAGCTATATACGCTGTCGTTGCGTTGATGACATGGTATAAATGAGTTGAGAACGTTCTAGACGGAAGTCAATGGTCAGAGCAGACAGTTCACTCGATGGAATTCACAGCCACGTGTCCTAACTTTCAAAGGACATTTTGGAGGACATTTTGTTCTGGGGGAGAGGGATGCGCTCTACACGGCCTACTTGTCCAAGACATATTATGCATGATTGAATACCATTCCGGCTTTCAAACCAGATATTCGGAAAGGGTAGACCTTAAGGAGACTACCACCCCCTTTGAAATTTGTTGTTTTTCATTTTTTTAATACTTTTTTTTAGTGCAATCCTATCGATTACACCCTAAACTTTCCGATTGTCAAAAAAAAAAAAAAAATTGTAAAAATTTCAACATTTAAACAATTTTAGGGGTGGGGGGGCTCAGTTTTTCATACAACCTTATAGTGAATCGATCTTGTGGAATTAACTTATTTGCTTGCACACATTCAACAACTGAATCCTTTGGGAAATTTTTGAATAAAGCCATTCTTGAAGTTCCCGGGGAAGATGCCATCGTAAGAACTGAAGAAAACTTGAAAAAGACAAAAACAAGAACAAGAGCAACAACTCGTCCCAAAAAACCAAGACAAAGCGACCCCAACGCGAGTGATTACCAAAATGGAGTATCAGTTTACCATAACGTTATATGAGAAAGTGATTTTCCCCTAAAATTGTTTAAATATTGAAATTTTTCCAAATTTCTTTTGATAATCGGAAACTTTATGTAATAATCGATAAGACTGCACTGAAAAAAGTCAAAAGAAATGAAAAACAACAAATTTAAAGGTGGTGGTAGTCTCCTTCAGGTCCGCCGCGGAAAGAACTGGTCAGGTGCACAGTTGCCTAGCGACCCAACGATGACACTTAGTCATGGGACTGACGAAAGTATCTGTATGTCTGTTTAGCGGAATACCAACTACTAAATGGGCAATTTGCTTGGAAACATTAGTAATCTCTTTTACAAAAAAAAAAAAAAAAAAATATTGCTTTACAAAAAAGGTATTGATGATACTTTTTATTTATTTAGTTTTTAATGTATGCCCGGTAATTTCTGGTTTCAGCTGAATCTACGGAAGAGAAACAAGGGTGAACGTTTAAACGTTTGTCTTTCTTTTATTTCCTGGAAGACGGAAAATAAGGTTTTGTTTTGGGATGGAGGGATAATTCTTTCACGAGAAATCAAATTAAAGAAAATTGTAGCTAGTTTCAGTGCAGTGTTCAACATCTCAAAACTAAAGGGAATTTATTTTGAAAAAAAAATTCCGTTTTTGATCGGATTAAAAATTACTGCAAAATTCTGCCGTCTGGACAAATTATAACTAGAAAAATCTACACTGAGCAATTGACTCGTTTGAATGACGCGCTGGGAGAAAAAACACATATTCTTCTGGACAATGAACTTTACTGATAATTTTATTAAGGAACAACGCCTGATCTTCAATCACAGATCATAGCAAACTATCACAGAGTTGTGAGGAGTAATTACTTTGCATATAGAATATTCTCTAAAGATATTTAGACGCACGACAGAGGTTTACTGCGAATTTTAGAATTTCTTTTACTTATATAGACAAATGCATTATAATTTTTTCTTTCCATCACTTTTGTTAGATATTTTATACTGTGATATTCGATCTGCCAGGAATGGTGAAATTTTATAAAAGTTAGGGCGAATATTTGTTGGACTGAATGTTTCTACATAATCTTCCCCGTATATATGAGAGAATCCTTTAGCTCTAAAATGAGCCTTACCCTCTGGCAAGCCATCCTCAGTCCACTTTACAGTATAAATCAAACGGCTGCCGATAATATTTTTATCATCCTGGGCCTTTTTCAATTCGAAAGTATCATTTGATACTAGGGATTCCATATTTTTTTCGGCTTCTTGATAATTCTTCGTGATATATTTCACCGAATAGTCAATGTTGCAGATATTCCATTGACACTTTCCAAAATAGTCCGGTTTTCTTCTATTTCTTGTCAGATAACATTCGCCCCTCCTCTTTAGTTATACCTTTTAATCCAAGGTCTGCGTCTGATTTTTTATCGCCTTTCCCAGAGAGTAAATCACTACGCCTGCTTGACCTGACATTCTCAGCGGACCCCAAGTGGAATGACTACGTCGAATCCATTGCTAAATCCGCAGCTATGAAAGTCGGCTCTCTGTGCAGGGCCCGGAAATTCATTCCGCCTGAATCTATCCTGCACTTATATAAATCCACCATCCGCCCGTGTATTGAGTACTGCTGCCACATCTGGTCGGGTGCCCCTTCTATTCTCTTCGGGGTTCTTGACAAAATACAGCGAAGAATCTGTAATGTGATTGATACCGACTTGGTTGACCGTCTGCAGTATCTCTCTCACCGGCGTGACGTGGCTTCCCTGTGCCTCTTCTATAAATACTTTCATGGCTTCTGCTCTGACGAACTTAAATCACTGGTGCCCCCTAGATGTGAATTTGCATGAGATACTAGGTTGGCAACTAGGTCCCACCCTTTTACAGTGAAACCGATGCAATGTAACCGCAATTTCTACTCCAACAGCTTCTTTCCTCGCACTTCCCGCCTGTGGAATTCCCTACTGCATGCTTGCTTCCCCGATGGCTACAACCTTCAGGAGTTTAAATGTAAGGTCAATAGACACCTCCTAACACACTAACTCACACCCACTCTCTCCAACTCTCTCCCTATGTACATCCTAAGTCGTCTATCACCCTCCTTCTGACATTTCCCATACCCAATCCCTCTATGTAACCCCCTGCGCTATAGTGGCAGTGGAATGCCTTGCTTGGGGTGACACGATTAAAAAAAAACAACAAAAAAAAACTATAAGACCTCCTACAGAAGATAGCAGAAAAAAGTAACAAGAAGGGACTAGAAATAAACTGCACGAAAACCGAATGTATGGTCATCAGTAAAAAGGGCAGCCCAAAATGGCAAATACAGGTCGGGGATGCCAGAATCAAGCAGGTACAAAAATTTAAATACCTGAGAAGCGTTATAACGGAAGACGGAAAGTACGACACAGAGACTTGAAGGCGAATTGGCATGGCGAAGGAAGCATTTCAGAATTTGAGTAAGGTACTAAGAAACAGGACAATTTTGCTAATATCTAGGAAGAAAGTACTGGATTGCTCCATGCTGTCCGTCCTTCAATATGGCAATGACTATTGGACAATACCATCAAAGATGAGCCACCAGGGATAGAGAAAAGTGGAAGGCCATGATTGCCTACGTCCTGAAGGGACAAGGCACATAGAAGAAGACAACACCTTCATTCAATGGTGTATTTTATTTACTGTAGATGATCTGGCGATTAAGATGCTCTCTAGACAGAGAAAATAAAGATTTTCAAAGCTCAATTAAAGGCTAAACAAAGAAAATTCACCAACATAAACGGTAGTACTCTATCCCTTCGTTTCCTGCTGTGAAAAAACTTAGTCGCTGCATTCATCACCTTGCAAAAAACATATCCTGCTCAGTAGAGATCTCATCACCTTCAGAAAAAAGCTCATTTCACACCCTATGCCATACTTAAGTCCTTCTCCCAAAACACACCCTGAAATGCCACCACCTTAAAAAAACAAAGAAGTCCTTCTGTAGAAGCTAAAAAACAAAACAAAAAACAAATAAAAAAAACAGTAAACTTACATATAATTTGGGGGATTACGTTTGCGTATTTCCCCGACCCAGTGTTGAAAGAGGAAAAAATTATGGGAACTGAAAAAAAGTACTAAGATACTTTCTATCAAAAATACGGTGTTAAAAACGTAGAAACGCCCCAAATTTTCTCAAGGTAAAAGCGTGTTCTCACGGTCATCTAAAATGGGTCGGGGCCGTGGCAGACATTGGGTATGGTCAAAGAGGCCACCAAATCATACCAAATTTCACCCCCAATTGCCATAATAGAAAACAATGAAATCAACAATCTGAAACAGTTCACTACAAAGAGTTTCAGTTCATCCATTCCTCTATAGGGCTTTAAAACTTACTTATCCCTGGAACATTGAAGGTACTATCAAGAATGAAATGAGACAAGGTTCAATAGGAGACACTGTTGATTTCCTTTCCATGACCGTATTCAAGCCAGATCGGACTGATAATGAATCTCTGAATACTCGGGGCTTGAGATCGGAGTCTCGCAGGACGAGAATGGTTCACAATCTTCAGCGTCTCGGGGTGGATGTATGTTATTTGAAGAATACCCGTTTTTTAACTCTAAAGAATGAAGACATTCTGTCTAACAGGTTTGTCTGCTATTTAGCATGTTTTGCGTGCTGGGTATTTACCATAAAGGATAAGGCTTTTCGTCGAATTGGATTTATGCGCCCAATGAACATGCGGAGTGGAATGATTTGTTCCGGCGGATCAAGCCGTATTTGATGACATCTTGATGATTGCAATGCCATCCTTGACCCTGATATAGATCGTATAGGGGAAAGATCAGATACTAACAACCCGGATGTGAAATCTTTTCTGGACATTTTGGTGAGGTTTGATATTGTCGATATTCTTCTTCTTCATTTATGTGCCATATCCTTTTAGGACGTATGCGATCATGGCTTTCCACATCTCCCTATCCCTGGTGGCTCTTAGCATGCTTTCTCCTGTTGCACCATGCAACCCTCGTTCCGTCATTCACCTGATCAGATCCTTCAAATATGTTATCCGCTGCTTTCCCCTGTCTCTTTTTCCCTCTATCTAGCCTCTTAGTAACAGGTTCTCCAAGCCCTCCCTCCTCATTGCATGTCCGAGGAACTTTAGTTGTCTTTTCCTGATGCTCAGTATAAGTTTCCTTTTCGCCTCCATCTTTTCCAAAACCTCGTCATTGCTCACATGCTCGGTCCATGATATCCGCAGTATCCTTCTGTAGAATCACATTTCAGCTGCTTCAAGTTTTCCTTTATCTTCGAAGATATTGTCCAACATTCACTGCCATAGGGAAGAACCGACATCACATAGCAATCCAGTACTCTCCCCTTTGTTTCTAGTGAAATTGTCCTGTTTCTTAATACTTTACTCAACTTCTGGAATGCTACTTGCGCCATGCCAATACACCTTCGGATCTCAGTGTCGCACTTTCCGTCTTCTGTTAGAACACTTCCTAGGTATTTAAATTTCTGTACCTGCTTGATTTTAGAGTCCCTTACTTGTAATTGGCATTGTCGATAAGTATCGAAATTAGTACCCTTGGAAGGTAGTGTTGACTTGGACTAAAAAGGGAGCTCGGTTTCGGTGGTCCATTGTAACTACATAGACTGAGTTCTGGTTAAGAGAGTCGACGTTGGACTTTTAGGTCGACAAACTAAGAGCCCGACGTTGACTTTCTTAAATTTCCATTCGATAGTTTACATGGATCATATGTTTGGCCGGTTTCGTGTAAAATTAGATAACCCTAAGGTTAGGATATTTGGCTACTGAAAATTGAATGCATCATTATTTGGTGAGCGAGATATCCAAGATCAGCTGCTACTAATATTACAGCGGAAATTGACGAGGACTGAGGCTGGGAATAATTGATGGGACTTATTAAGCCGTTTGCTGCTGATTATAGTCACCGACTCAATCTAGCTGGATTTGCAGCGTAAACGGCACGTGAAGAGAAAGCTGATTGGGTGATTAAATCCCGTGAAAGTAGGTTTAGCTAAGGCGAAGCTGGCCTTCTTGCTTATCAATAAGGATCAAGCTCTAGTAGCTAGGGCTATGTTAAAAAGAGTGTCTTTCGAGGTTCTGAGGCAACGAACGTGCCCGCGGAATTGCGTGCAGAGGAGTCTCCAGGTGACATATCGCGACCATCACATTGCTGGACAAGCGGGCCGTGACTACAAAAGTGGGCATATGTGTGGATTTTCGAGACTACATTAGGGATATGTTTTATCGGGAAAACGATCTGACCCTGCTCAGTTCGATGCCTATTTATTGGATTTTCTTAGCCTTCAGGCGGCTGAAGCAGCTGAAACGGCTGCGCGCGAGGGTTTCATTACAAATCCTGAGATCTGGGAAGCGCTAAAACTGGTCAGCCGGAAAAAAAAACTCCGAAACTAGAGGGTCCCCCTTATGAACGGTACTTGAGGCAGTCTCCCGGCTTTGGTACTGATTTACTACAACTAGATGAAGCAGGAGTCTATACCTCAACGCTATACCAGGAGTGTGACCAAGTTGCTTTGCAAGAACAAAACTGGAGGTGATGGGATCGGTAATTATCAAACTTTTCCACACAAAGTTGAATATTTTAGCCAAAATTTTAGGCCGAGTTTGCAGGCTGTCTTCTCTAGTCTGACTGACTGAGAGCAAATTCAGGAGAACATTCATTTGGTATGCTTGATTATCGAGCAAGTCGACATTGAAGCCGCTCTGATCAGTTTAAATCCGTCCAAGGTGTTTGATAGTTATGACCATCGATTTCTAGAGGTTGTTGTTTCTGCCTCTGGTTTCGGGCCGTACTTTCGCACCTGGATCCGACTTCTGTATGCATCCCCCGGTGTGCGGGTAGAAGTAAATGAAATAAGCAGTGCCTTTTGTAGGGTCTCGCACTATTCGTCAAGGTTGTTTGCCTTTGCTGTACGTTCTTGATTTGTAGCTTTTCTTTCGCAAGTTAAATCCGGTTCTACATGAAATTTTTCTACCATGTGCAACCACATTGGCCAGGTACACCACCTATATTGAGGACTTTTCGTTTCTTGTGTCGAGTAGAGCCGTGATTGAAGAATCTGCACAAAAAACAAAAAACAAAAAAAAAACAATCAGAAGGTACGAGACAGTGACTGGAGCGAAGATCAACTGTAATACATCTTGCGTTTGGGTGCGCAGAAGGTAGTTTCTCTTCCCATGCTTTTCGTTTGGGCGGACGGACCGGTTAAGATATTCGGAGTCTGTTTAGATATCAATCACATCTTGAAAATGACTTGGTCAAAGGTGAGGAAAAAGCCGAAGTTGCAGTTCATCTGTGGTACCAGAAGAATCTTTTCTTAAATGGAAGCGTGGAAGTATCTGCTTCGCACATCTAACAGATTCTTCTTTAGCGACACTCTGTACTTCCACTTTCTTGTGCCAAACTGTCATTAGTAAAGGTCTTGTTCACCTTATTGTGGGGAGGCAAGTCTCCTAAAGTATGACAAGTGACCCGTTACCTCAACCTTTCTGAAGGCGGTCTGGGTATGCCTAGTGTTGAAATTCGTCAACATACGCTTCTCGTCTTTTTCTTAGCCTAAATGTGTTTGTAATTGGGTGAGAATGGCGAATTCTGGAATGAAGACGCTCATCCCTGAGAAGTGTGCATTCTTGCGAGGAAAAGGCCCGCTGTTTATCCCGAGCTGAGGGATCCTTCTATAATGAATGTTGGATTGCTCTCAACTCCCTTTTACAAGAGACGGATGACCTTACCGACATCTAGGCGTTGTCCTGTTAGGCGTTATGTCATGTGCTAGTTAGAAGGTCCCTACAGGATAATCTGATAGGCGAAATCGGTTCGATTGAGTGGAAAGTTCTTCGTCGTCAAGTCCAGATCTGTTTGTAATAGTGTTGTACAACCGTTGACTAAGGACGAGAACTATGTATTCGTTTTCCTACTCGGCGTTATGCAAGTCATGATATGGACAACGCGACAGAAGAAATTTTGTGGAGACGAAACGTTTATTCGTCCCAAAGGTGGGTGAGACATGCCTGTTTAAAAAAGCTGAATTAGAGTAGCATTTTAATGCCGGTTAGGCTATAAGAACAATAGGAATTTCTGGAGTGAACTTTGACAAACCTATTCTGAATAGAATAGTTTAAGGTTGTTCTTTTTGTTTTAGTTTTTTCACCAAAGTTAAGTGATGTATACTCATTGGTCCCTTTTATTTTTGCCCCAACTTTAATTCTAGTTCCGCTCCCACATTAGGGGACTAGAGATATCAGTTCTCTGGTGGATGCGGAATGTCTTTCGTTTTTCGAGTGTGTTTTTCGTTTTTGTTGTTGTGTTTGGATGAGCGTGTGTTTGAGTGAGTGTTTGATCGAATGATTGCTAGAAATTTCTTTTAAATTAATCTCGTCCAGTTAAGAGTTGTTTCTTCTACATTTAAGGATTTTTCTTTTTTTATTACTAATACTTTTTCTGTTTTGTTTCTTGTAAATACAATTTATTTTATTTGTAAATATTCATTAGTTCTATAAATTTTAAATAGTTGTCATTTTCTTCCCCATCTTCTCACAGACAAATTTTACATATG
>JBBBDQ010029769.1:10035000-10047500 GCA_037127315.1 Ascarosepion bandense | reverse complement strand
GGTGGTCGTTTCTAAAACGTGGTTAATAGGTTGAAAGGAATTTAGATTATCAAGCCTCGGTTAAATAACTAAAAATGTATAATTTTCTTTAATTATAAAATTGAAAGATAATAAATTCCTAAATGTATGTTCTTCTACTTCTACGTGCTTCATCATTGCAGGACATAGACGACCATGGCTCTTCACAACTTCCTATTTCGTGTGACTCTTAACAATTTTTCTCCTTTTACTATGGTCCTTACCCCGCTTCCGCCATCCCTTCACACAGGCACGTCAGGTTAGTGACTCGCTGTCATCCCCTATCCCTCTTACCCTCAGTATGACCCGTGAGGATAAAGTTTTCCAAACAGCACTTCTTCATTATGTGTTCAATAAACTTCAACTACCTTTTCCGGATTCTAAATATAAGTGTTCTTTCTGTTACCATTTTCTTCAAGAAATACCTCTTTACACTATTTACATTATTCGGACTATTGTTCTCATCTTTGTTTCCATTTGTACGACGTTTCGACCGTTGTACGTTGTATGCTCCGGACTTGACCTAAAGAGTTGTGAGTTCAATACCAGGCTACAGCAGTGGTAAACAAGTAACTTAGAGGGTTAGAAGGAGATAACACATGACTACAAAAAAAAAAAAAAAGAAAAGAAAAAAGAGGCTATGCAAAGAATGAGAATGAGATACCCCAATGATTGTAATAAAAGGTTCAGTTCGAAATTCCTGGCACCTGAAGAAGGCCGTAGCTTACAATGGCTGAAACGTCGTACAAATGGCAACAAAGATGGGTAGAATAATTCGAATAATGTAAATAATGTAAATAATACCTCATCTCAGAAATATAGACAAATACGAAATCCTTCTTGTTTACTCGTTCTGTTCTGGAATTTTCAGTATTCATCTGTAGAACCATATTTCTACCGCTTCTGTTGTTGCTTCATTCTGTTGGATACAACCCAACATCATTTTATCTGTTTCTAACGATTTTTTGTTGGAAATATGTAAAATATAAATGTTAATGTTTACTGATCGGTTTGCTGTTTTGGACATTTCGAAGGTATTTGACAAGATTCAGAATACTGGTCTTCACAAGTTGAAAGATTATGGTATTTCTGGACAAACATTTGAACTGATTCATTCTTTCTTGTCAAATCCCAAAATGGAAGTCGCCCTGAACGGCCACTTTTCTAGGTTATCTTGTATTAATGCAGGCGTCCCTCAGGCCTCTATCCTATGTTGTACCTAATTTTCATAAACAACTTTCCTGATGGAATCAAATCTCAAATCAGTCTCTCTACCGAAGATAGATCTGATCGAAAGGGGAGAGAGTGGGAGGGAAACGTTACTTAGAGTATCAAAGGATGAGAAGTTATGAAGAGTCAAGATCGCCCACGTCCTGAAAAAATAGAACACAGATAAAAAGCTCAATATAAAACCTGAAATCGTTTATAGACATGCTTATTAAAAAATTAACTGATCTGGAGACAAGCTACATATAAATCAGTGTGGTATATAATTTAACGTTTCATTTATCATGTATATAATTACTGGTGATCGTCCAGAGTCAGTAAGTTAACTTGGGCGATCATATCTCAAAAGAGACATGACTGACTGGGCAGAATATTTTGCCACAGTAGGTTGCCATTATTTTCTGCGGTAGACTGGTTGTCAACCAAGCCTATAGAACCCACTCTGTCGTGCCATTTAACCCATAGCTGAAGGGAAGAGATGGAGTCATACCTTTTTTAAGGGTATTTGCTCGTAAGTGAATGCAAGGAATTGAACTGGAATTCGAACTCGACTCTCCAATTTCTCGTTCCGAGGCGATATCCACTTTATCACAACAATGCGCTGGTGTATTCCGTTAAATCCGTCTTGTGTCTAGACGTAACTTAGTCAATAAAATACAGTGGGAGGGAAACGTTACTTAGAGTATCAAAGGATGAGAAGTTATGAAGAGTCAAGATCGCCCACGTCCTGAAAAAATAGAACACAGATAAAAAGCTCAATATAAAACCTGAAATCGTTTATAGACATGCTTATTAAAAAATTAACTGATCTGGAGACAAGCTACATATAAATCAGTGTGGTATATAATTTAACGTTTCATTTATCATGTATATAATTACTGGTGATCGTCCACTTTATCACAACAATGCGCTGGTGTATTCCGTTAAATCCGTCTTGTGTCTAGACGTAACTTAGTCAATAAAATACAGTGGGAGGGAAACGTTACTTAGAGTATCAAAGGATGAGAAGTTATGAAGAGTCAAGATCGCCCACGTCCTGAAAAAATAGAACACAGATAAAAAGCTCAATATAAAACCTATCCACAGGCGATATCCACTTTATCACAACAATGCGCTGGTGTATTCCGTTAAATCCGTCTTGTGTCTAGACGTAACTTAGTCAATAAAATACCAATAAATACTTATGAAATAAACTTTGCCATAAATCTATTTATTATTATTATTTAAAAAATCATTTTACAGTTATTTTTTTTATAATTAAATACTGGCTCATAACTAATGAACTAGTGAAATCGAAGGATTTAATTATTTTTGTATCCACTTAATTAAACAAAAAGCAGTAATTAACAAAAAACAAAAAAACAACAAAAAAAAAAACAACAACAAAACCATAAATGGTCAAAGTTCTTCTCAGGTTATGGGCTGGGCTTGCTGGATCTATTTTTTTATTAAATTTCTTGGGGAGACGATGCACCAGAGACTTTGTTGAATCGAGTTACTTTCTTTATCAAACCCAAAGCTGCAACCACAACAAGAATATGGGGACATGGTTTTCATAGAAGCAGCACATATCCTTGAAGGTGAGATCGTCAGCAATATCTTAATACCTGTTAAACCAGTCCGCTTAGACGGTCTTCGGTTGACATTGTTCCCAAGTATCTAGATGTGCTCTCCTAAGTACCCCCAGCGAATTAATCGTCCAAATATTTAAAATGCACCTGGCCATGATGCTCCCAAACTACAACTGTTAAATCACATATATGCTAAGTGCCATACGTGATACACGCTTGGGCGATCATGTCTCTTTCGAGACATGACTGACTGGGCAGAAGATTATCCCGCAGTAGGTTGCCATTGCTTTCTGCGGTAGACTGGTTGCCGACCAAGGCTATAGAACCCAATCTGTCCTGCTATTTAACCCATAACTGGAAGGAAGAGAGAGATTAATACCTTTCCCAAGGGTATTTGCGCGTAAGAGAATACAATGGATTCAACTGGAATTCGAATTCGGCTATCGGATTTCTCGTTCCGAGTCGATATCCACTGGACCACAACGCACATATATGTACTATAACATATATGGGCTATAACAAAGGATAAATAGGGTCATTTTAACATCTCCAATAATTTAAGATCAGAAGCTGGGAGAACCATACCAGGTTAGATATCACGGCGAGTATTATTATTATTATTATTATTATTATTTGTAGAATTTTTTTTTACCTATATTTGTTTTATAATTACCAGTCGGGTCATGACTTATGGAACGCGAAGGATGTGCTTTATATTGTTTATACTTAATAAAAAAAACGAGAGTTATTAAAAACAGCAAAAATTAAATGGGCAAAACTCTTCGTAGGATGTGGGCTTATTTGGAGATTTCTTGGAGAGATAGTGCATCAGAGATTCTGTTGATTTGTTCTTCAGTTCCTTAATTTGTCAATTCCAAAACTGTAACAGGAATAGTTTTAGTTTTTAAATACCACATTTTTTTATTTGTTTAGTTTCTAAAATCCTTCACAGAGATGATTTTTACTTGGGACACTTACGTCGATTAGTATACAAACTCTTCTTCTTCTTCTTCTTCTTCTTCTTCTTCTTCTTATTATTATTATTATTATTATTATTATTATTATTATTATTATTATTAACTGTGGGCAAACTTTCTTAGGGAAAATCTAATTTCAACTATTTATTTGCACTCACATAACACATTTTTGAAACTATTCTCACACCTTCGGTTTGTGTTGCAGTCAATTTGTATTCGTGTTATATATACTTCCAACCTATTCATAACAACAGACGCCGATATTGTTTCCACTGGAAATCATCCAATGAGATTAAGCCCGCCAACCAATGCCGATTGACTGCCATTCACACAAAGTATACTTATATAACATTCATATTTAGAACATAATCTCTTTGTTGCAAGTTTGTGCTTTAGATTTTTTGTAAAATTTCAAGTTATACAAAATGCATCATTTAATAAATACAGTTATCCAGCATTTGTCTCAAGGGAAATCAAAAGTCGTTTTTTTTTCAATTTGTCTATCGTGTTATCGCTAAATAATCTCGGGTCAAACATTGTCCAATTATATTAATCCCAAATTAAAATGAATGGAGAAGAATTGGCGTAAAAATAAAAAAAAATAAAACGAAGAAAAAAATGGAAGAACAATTAAGAAAAAAAGAATTAAGAGAAAGAGAGAGAAACAAACAGACAGACTGAAGCAGAGAGAGGAAGAAGGATAGAGACAGACAGCGAAGGGAAGGAGTAACAAATTTGGAAAGGCTTGAAGTTGAGCATAAGTAGAGAAAGAGAGAAAGAAAGAGGTGGGAGGGAATACGTTTTGGAACATGAGGAAAAATAGGAGAACATGAAGAATGACTAGAAGATAAGTAAAGAGTGAAAGGCAAACAGAAGAAGAAAATAGAAAGAAAGAAGCAAAACAGAAGTAACGAATTCACAAAAGAGGAAAGATTAGCATAAAAGAAAGTGAGAAAGAAAAAAAAAAGACAGAGATTTGGAATGGGTAAAAAATGCTGAGAAAAAGAAGAAAAGGACAAAGGAAAATAAAAATGAAATGAAATATACGTGAAAATGAAAAGGAATCTTCTTCTTCTTTTATATCCCATATCATTTCAGGACGTAGGCGATCATGGCTTTCCACGTCTCTCTATCCTTGGTGTCTCTTAGCACGCTTTCTCCTGTTGCACGTGCAACCTTCGTTCCATCATCCACCTCATCAGGTCCTTCAAATATGTTATCCGCTGCTTTTCCCTGTCTCTTTTTCCCTCTATCTGGTCTGTTAGTAACAGGTTATCCAAGCCTTCCTTCCTCATTGCATGTCCAAGGAACTTTAGTTGTCTCTTCCTGATGCTCAGTATTAATTTCCTTTTCGTCTCCATCCTTTCCAAAACCTTGTCATTGCTCACATGCTCGGTCCATGAAATCCGCAGTATCCTTCTGTAGAACCACATTTCAGCTGCTTCAAGTTTTTCCTTCATCTTCGAAGATATTGTCCAACATTCACTGCCATATTGAAGAACCGACATCACATAGCAATCCAGTACTCTCCTCTTTGTTTCTAGTAAAATTTTCCTGTTTCTTAATACTTTACACAACTTCTGGAATGTTTTTTTCGCCATGCCAATTCGCCTTCGGATCTCAATGAAAAGAAATGAAGAACAATAAAAGAGAAAAGAGATTTAGGATATCTAAGAAGAGTATGAGGAAATTTGCGTGGTATAAAACAACTGGTAAGGATCAAGCTCACTACAACTATGATAGTCAACCAAACTATCTTGTTTATCAAGGCCCTTCGACAAGGCGAGTAAAAACGGAAAAAATATATAACTTGAATTGTATTCCAATGCAAGATTGCTCTCTTAATCAACCATAGAAACAATTTTAGCCTCCTGGAGAGCAACAGGCTGCGCCTCCTTGGTCCTACTCACTCGACCCACTTGATTTGAAACGACTATATCGAATCTATAGCTGCTAGGAAAGTTGGGTCATTGTCAGGCCAGAATGTTTTTCATGTCCTAGTCTGTCTTGTACATTTATAAATCTACCATTCATCTGTGCATTGAATACCGTTGCTATATCTGGCCACGTGCTCCTGCTATTTATCTCGAGGTTCTCGGCAGAATTCAAAGGATCTGCAATGTAATTTATCTTGATTTGGCATCTCAACTGCAGACACTTGACACTGAGCGACTTGAAAACATCGACGTGATGTGACTTCCCTCTGTCTTTTCTACAAATATTTTCATAGCAACTACTCTAACGAGGCTCTTTCCCTGGTGCTCCGACCACATGAAGGTACGTATCTGCTAGATTATATTAAGGTCCCACGCTTTTACCGTTGATTTAGTTGACTGCCACAGCCTCTCTACTCAAACAGTTTCTTTGCTCGCACATCCCGCCTGTGGAATCTCTTCTGTTTATTTACTTCCCTGATAGATACGGTCTCAAAAAGTTTAAATACAACGTCAGTTGCCATTATCTATCTCCTTGAATTTAATTCATCTTTAACCACTTTTTCGACATTCCCTGTAACCTGTTTTTCTGTCTCTGCAACCCCCAACAAACTAGTGGCGGTCTCACCTTGCTTGGAGTGAAATGATTAAAACAAAATCCAGTTTTACTGTGTTTGTTCATTGACTACCATCGCTTGACAACATCTGTTCGGAAAGTATCTAACCATTTTTAGTAACATGATAACCGAAAATTCGAAAAAGGCAATCTTACAGAGCTCAGACGTGAGTACAAACTCTTGCATCAAAAACCTAAACATTGCAACGTTCTTGCTGGAGATTGGCTTCACACTTTGTAACTTTCAACGTCTGATCGCCAGCCACTTTTCTTCCATCAATGCATAGAGAATAAGGTGATCATGTGATCTGTATCATGGCTGGCGGAAATACGCGTTTGCCATTGACAAATTTTAAATCCTGAAAAATTACAAGATTTCCAGTGATGACTTTTGAAACAGACAAACTCGTATCGCTTGAAGAATTGGCACAAACCAATTTTCTACATAAACCCATCCAATGGTATATGACATAGCATACTAAAGAAGATTTTTAAATTAGAGATACAAAAATCGAACACTTACAAAACTTTACATATCTGGAGAGTGTTTTAACAGAGTGAGACACTGAAAATGGAAGTTTTAAGAAACAGGAACATTTCGATATTAATAAAGTAAACAGTACTGAACTGGTACGTAATATTAATAAAGTAAACAGTACTGAACTGGTACGTAATATTAATAAAGTAAACAGTACTGAACTGGTACGTAATATTAATGAAGTAAACAGTACTGAACTGGTACGTAATATTAATGAAGTAAACAGTACTGAACTGGTACGTAATATTAATGAAGTAAACAGTACTGAACTGGTACGTAATATTAATGAAGTAAACAGTACTGAACTGGTACGTAATATTAATGAAGTAAACAGTACTGAACTGGTACGTAATATTAATGAAGTAAACAGTACTGAACTGGTACGTAATATTAATGAAGTAAACAGTACTGAACTGGTACGTAATATTAATGAAGTAAACAGTACTGAACTGGTACGTAATATTAATGAAGTAAACAGTACTGAACTGGTACGTAATATCAATGAAGTAAACAGTACTGAACTGGTACGTAATATTAATGAAGTAAACAATCGCCTCACATATGACAGAGAGATTCGAAGCAACACAAATGAGAAAGATGCTAAGAATACCATAGATCGAACATGTGAGCAACGGAGAAGTTTTAGAAAAAAATGGAAAACAGAAAAGACACATAATTAACGTCAGAAAAAGACAGTTAAACTTTCTAGGGCACATAATGAGGAAAGAAGACTTGGAAAATTTGATACTCACATGACAGCTTGATGTCAATAGGGATAGAAGGAAACAACGTTTTATCTACGTAGAGAACTTGAATAAAATTTTGAGGTCAATGAAACTTCTTCATATATCAATATTTTTTTTAATTCAGAAAGAAGAATACATGGTCATTAGAAAAAGGGGCAGTCCAAAAAATGCAAGATACACATTGGAGGCATTAAAATTAAGCAAGAACAGAATTTTAACACTATGTGAAGTGTTAGACGGACGATGAAAAGTTTAATAGAAAAAACAAAGATGCATAGGAATAAGGAAATAGACCTTTCAGAAGCTAAAGAGGGAAGAGGCGGATTAATATCTTTCCCAAGGATATTTACGCATAAGTGAATGCAGCGAATTCAACTGGAAATCGAAATCGTCTTTCCGATTTCTCGTTCCAAGTCGACATCCACTGCACCACAAAGGGAATTTACAATACTATGGAATGAATATGTAAGCAATGCGGAAGTTTTAATAAAAATGTGAATTAAAAGGACACTCGTATGCAGAATCAGACAAACTTAGTCGATGTTTCGAGACCACATAATATGGAAAGAATTTGTTTGCGTTTTATAATGGCATATCAAACTCTATAGTTTGTTTAATGCCAAAAATGTGGGGTTTTAAGGTATTTATTTTAATGTTCAGTTATAGTGAGAAGGTTGATTTAGTCAGATTTTAATGAAAATTTTTTTATTTTTATTTTAGAAAACTGAAGATGTCTTTTGTATTAAAAAATGTATTGCTGGTAATACTTTTTACCCTACCAAAAATTCATTATGGCAATAATTTTTCCTTTTTTACCATAAAAAATGTATTGTTGATAATATTCTCCTCAAAAAAATGTCTTGTTGGTTATATATTTTTTTCAAAACTGTCTTGTTTTTAAATTTTTTTTATTTAAAAATGTTTTGTTGGTAATATTTTTCTTTCAAAAACGTCTTGTTGGTAATATTTTTTCTTAAAAATGTACATTTTTTTCTATAAAAGTCTATTTTTATGTATATATTTCTATAAAAGTCTATTTTTATGTATATATTTCTATAAAAGTCCATTTTGTGTAAATCGTTTGAGTTTTGTTTAACGGATATGAACCTCTGTGAGTTATTTAATGTAAAAAATGTAGAGTTTTAAGGTATGTTTAAAATATTCGATTATAGTGAGAAGGATGATTTACTCAGATTTGAATGAAAATTTTTTGTTTTTAATTTTTTCATTTTAGAAAACTGAAAATGTCTCCTAGATTTGTATTAAAAATGTTTTGCTGAAAATATTTTTTTCTTCAAAATGTGTTATGGCAATAATTTTTTCTTCAAAAATGTATTGTTGGTAAATACTTTTTTTTATAGAAGTCTATTTTAATGTATATATTTCTATAAAAGTGTATTTTTATACTTTCATAGTGTTTTAACCCCAGTTTAGGTGGTGGTTAACTATTTGCCCATAGCTGGGACCCTAACAGGTGTTACCACTCCGGGTCAGGGTAAACCTAAAATAAGCAGCAATTAAGAAGTGCCTCTCACGGCCTCCCATTCAGAGACCTTGCTGCTGGATGAAGTTTGCCGTCATGCTCAGGACCTAAGGAAAGAAGACATGGATAATTTGACACGCACAGGATATATTAAAGAGAAGCAAAGGAAAACATCAAATAACATACTCTATGAGTTTTAGTAAATAGATAGCAGAACAAGATATGGGGGAAGAGAGAGAGAGAGAGAGAGAGAGAGAGAGAGAGTAAGTAAGTAAAGGGAGCAAATAGTGTTAAGAGCAATAAAGGATATCTGTCATGATTGTCACATCTTGAAAGGGGCATTTTTTTTAATCATTTCACCCCAAGCAAGGCATTTCACTGCCACTGTTGCGCAGGGGGTTACATAGAGGAAAGTGATGAGAAAGAGTGGTTAGGGGGTTACATAGGGGAAAGTGATGAGAAAGAGTGGTTAGGCGGTTACATAGGGGAAAGTGATGAGAAAGAGTGGTTAGGGGTTAGAGAGGAATGACTGGATTAGGTCAAACAAATGTCCAGCTCCGCAATTTGCGTAGGAGGCCAGCATGCCAGACTCTGTCGAACGCTTTGGAGATATCAAAGGCAACGGTTGGCGCAAAAAAAAAAGGATAACAAAAATGTTTTGTATTAATTTTTATTCATCATCAAAAAATGAATGACAATAAATGTGGTAGTGTCGTTCTATTTTAAATTCGTATCCCATTAGTAAGAAGTAAGTTCCATTCGGACAGTTTCTTCCAAAGAACTGCTGCTTTATGGAACATTCTTAGCAGGATATCTTCCCAATCACTACAATCATGACCTCTTCAAGTGAAGGATTAGACGTTATGTTTCCTGTATAACCCTACACTCATACAAGACCGCACAGTAGTTCTCTACCTCGAGTGGCTTTTGGGTCTTGTATTAAGCGAACGTTAGTTTTAAAAGTCTTTAATAAATATGAGAATTTATTTCAGAATGTAAATGGAGCAAAGTTTGTTTAGCATTTAAAATAGAAAGCATTGAATCTGAATTTGATACATTTTGATGTTTAGAAACTATGGACTTAATTATTGAGAACATTTAAGTAAAAAAAGGTTATATTAGTATAACTGACGAATATCTAAGGAAGAAAAATGTGGGATTCTTTCTTAAACAGGGAAATAATTGGAGATAAACCATATAAATCTCTTGTGTTATACAGGTTGCTAGTTATCGGATTTTCTGTGTGGCGCGCATCGTGGAAATTGAACAGAATCGGTCAGAATACTTTTCATCATTTCATTTCTGGTTATTGTTGTTTCTGTAAAAAACAGGCACTTATCTTTTTCTTATGCACTATACATTTGAAGAAGGCTGTACAGTAAATCAACCAAACTGTAAAGGTAACTGCAAAATCAACAAAAACATTGACTTCAATATTCAGAATAGGTCTTGAAGTAAAAATAATAGCGACAAAAATTGCAATATGAGCTCTGGTAAAAAATGATTACTGAGACATTAGGTTTATAAGTCCCAGAAATCCATGCGATTATGACACATAGATGGATATAGACGTTGGTTAGTTCCAGTGACTTGACTTGAGTTCAATATTAGGCTACACATAACTTAGAGAGTTAAGTTCAAGGTAGATGGCTACCAGAAGTGGCATCACAATATGGCTACCAGAAGTGGCATCATAAACAGAATAAGAATTATATATATTTGGAGTGAATAAAAATAAATGGTTTGGCTTGAATTTCCTGAAGAAGATTGGACCGTACAACGACAGAAAAGTCGTAAACATAGTCATAAAAATGAGGACAATAGTCCGAACAATGTAAATAATGTAAATACTACCTCATCTCAGAAGTATATACAATTACTGATAATAAATCTTCTCATATTTACAGGAGTTGAAGCCAAAGACATTTTGAACAGGAAAAATATTTCCATTCGGTTCATTAACGAAACTGTACAGTGAAATGGTGTTTATTCACTGTAAGATAAAACGAAAAAAATTAAACAACTATAATCATGAAAAAAAAAAAAAAGAAAAATTTATCTTAGCGACGCATTTCGTCCTGTGAAGGACAATCACAACAATTGTCTTTATAAAGTCCATCAGAAGACAATAATTTTTTCGTTATTCATATTGTCCTATTACAGATATGTGAAATTTTTACACATAATAATGTTGGTCTTTAAGTCTATATTAGAGTTAACAGAATACAAGTAAAAATCTGATTAATAAATGGTCATTGCCTTGACTTGGGAATGGTGATAATTTTTTTTTTCGATAAATATTATTTTGCGAGTTAAGGGCTTTAGCTTGAACTTGTGCTGTTGAAAAATGAGATTGGCCAAATAATTCGAATCTGAATCACATCGTACATATCCAAAATGCAACTGCAATAGAAACTTATTTCTCCTCATAACCATTACATAAATATTCCTATTCTGCGATGGCCTTAATAAAAATACATTTATTTTATTATGTTGTTACTGTGGGTCTTTTAGAATAGTACAAACATCAATTTATGAAAATCATAATTTTAGGATGAATAGTTTTGTATCCACACTTATTTTAGGCATGGGGCTTTTGTTTTTAAAGTTCAAAACATCATGATGAATTTATTTCTATTGAGTTGCTTTTTTCTTTTTTTTTTCTTCATTTGTATTAATAAATATAAAACCTGAATCGTTAAATGTAGCAGAAAACACTCACATGTCAAAATCGAACCACAAATGGTTTCCCTTATTGAAAACGGCGGTCAGGAATGACTAATATTTTCAAAGCTCAATACATGCAAACGCATCATTTTAATGCCAGCAGCTAAAGCATTTTATTTGATTCTTTCGTTTCTGACCTGAGAGAGAAACAATCAAACGCTATTTTGCATTAGCGGTTTTTCTTTTGCTGAATATATCTTCGAAATAGAAATATTTCGTTCTGCCCAGAGCGTTTCTGCAGAAAAAAATATTATATATATTCAATAATATTAGTATATTTGGTCTTTTGATTATTGGCAACACTTATTAAAATCTATATTTGTATGTTCTATCAATACCTCCTTGATGTTACGTTAAGCCTGGCATTAAATAATAAAGTGATGTGTCTAAAACTGAACAGTTCAAAAGTAAGCAAAAGCTTCAGTTTTCAAAATTGCACCTGTTGTCATTTTTAAAATATATTTTAGCAGATGTCAACCACGAGTAGGACTTTAAGTACTTGAAAGACAAAAATCAAAACAACAAATGATCCGAAATTGTTAAAATATCCTAAAAATAAGAGAACTACGACTAATCGAAAAAATCGGGTTATAGAAGGAGTGGTCTGATTTTTGATACACTCATAGACAAAGACATAAGAAATGATATTCAGAAGTTTCAAGG